>OX457044.1:35676415-35731415 GCA_949752735.1 Lumbricus terrestris | reverse complement strand
ACTAACTATTTTGACATGAATCTTTTAGACTTTTGCATTTCTGAAAAGAATTTTGGCACAACCGAGCAAACTGGCACATTAATTTGCATTGAAACTCATAGCAGCCAGGTGTAAAGGACTGGTAGGTCCTATACAATCAAGGCATAGGCGGTGTCAATAGGTAAAATGGGTGTAATGCATGCTACATGATATAATTCGGGCAATGGAAACGGTGAGAACCTATCAGTCTATCTGTTTGACACGGAGAACGGTCATTAACCCCCTGGACAAAAGCCCCCCGGATATTAGCCCCCGATAAAAGCCCCTCCGAGGTAGGACATTAGCCCCCCTCAGTCTATGATATCTTTACCGATAAATGATGTACACATGTAACAATAGGTCTAAGTTAAGGTATAGGTTATGCCTACATTGCACATTTAGTTTAACCTTGTAAGAACATGCAGTTATTTGAAGGTTTATTGTGCATTATTATAAAACATTTAAAGGCATTATATTTGTAGAACGACTCGAACAACTCATTGCGTAAAGTCTTTCATAAATGTAAAAAATTATAAGTCCAAAGTTTGTGAGCTCTTTAAATAAAAGTTTAATGCCTAGCAGCCTAACTGACTTTAACAAACCTTCGTTGTAGCCAAAACTTACACTAACAAGTAGGCCGACCTACTGAATACGATTCCCATTCGTTCATTTATCTAATGTATTGAATCTAATTTTGAATTCAAACGACGCTAATATGTCTACGATGCTGATACGTAGCCTAACTGACGTTAACAAACCTTTATCTTAGGACACTAAACAAATAGACTGTATAGGCCCTTTACGATTCCCATTCGTTCATTTCAGATCGTAGTCTGTAAGTTTTGGCCTTCCGACACAATTACGACCTAAATGACACTAAGAATTTTCGTTTGCATGTGAATGCCATGGCAGTTACAAGTAAACAGTTACGGCACTATTCTATGATTTGCGCAAAGTGGGGGCTTTTGTCCGGGGTATAGGGGCCTAATGTCCGGGGGATGTGGCCCGGGGGCTTTTGTCCGGGGTTAATGTCCTACACCTGTTTGACATAACTTTGTAGCCTATAATTATCTATTACAATGTTTAACAATGTGGCCATAGTTTGAATCAAGGCAACAGTTGGCTGCAAGTATTTGAATATCATGGCGTAGGCTACCATCTAGTAGGCCTACTCAGTTGCAGTGGCGCACCATTAGACTGGTCCACAAACCATAACCAAAAAATTAAGTTGTTAGAATTCTTTCTCCACAAGGCTTGTTTTTGTCCACTTGGTGTAGATAGTCTCCCTGTAAAATTTCAGCCTGATTGTGCAACATTTAGAGGTCAACCCATTCTGAACATTTTGCTTGAGTGCTGATAATGTCTCTTACGTCATGTTAACCTTCGTTATTAGACTAATATGGTTTCGTCTAATTTGAGACCCGACCCAGAGCACTGGCTATGGGAAAACCAGTCTCTCGAATGTCCACTGCAAGATTACCACGAAGCCTGGATGCACAGCAACTGCTTAAATAGTTTAATCATATCACTAAAGGGAGACCCCTTCCGGAAAGCCACAAAATGGCCTATAATGCAGTTGTTTGTATTTGGGTGCTTGCCAGGATACCAACACAGCTGGTGTGTAAGGAAACTGCCAAAGCTTTACCAGAACTACCTACCTCTGAAGAATCACTGACCACTATAAAGAGAAAGTGACAGGATGAAGACGACATGTTAAAGAGTGATCCTCAAAAATTGTTCAATATTTTCTCAAATGATGTGATGACAGAAATCCTGCAAGACTAAGATCGGGATATCCTTCGAATAGGTCCTACAAAGAGCAGACGTATTTTCCAGCAGCATGAGTGGAGTAAACTTAAAGACAGCAGCAAAAGAAAGCAGAAAGAGGCAACCGCAGGAAAAAGAGAGAATGGTGAAAACTAAAATGAAGAACCGAAGACAAAAGGCAGTTATGAAGCAGCAGGTGAACTTTCTGCGTTGGCATCTATAGAAGAATTTGATTACATTGAAGAGTATCAGACAACTTAGTCCTAGTACGTATGCAATACACCTACACTCTACAATGTCTGCATAAACACCTGCTACTAACTGCCTCATTATTAAAAAAGATCCAAGAACATCATCTAGTCCTCTTTAGTTTAGTTGTTGGTGCTTTGTTTCATGTTGGCCTTCCAGACCGTGATCCTTGGTCTGTAGATGGAGATGCCACACTGGCGATTGGTTATTACATTAATTTCAGAAATACCCCTTTCTAGAAGTTCGGAATAAAAGAAGGACAAGAAGCAGCTAGGTGCAATGGAAGAAAAAGAGTGCACACTGGCAGGCCTGCAATAACCTCACTGAGAAGGCAAAATGTTGTTCAGCATCGACGGATCAAAGGAAAATATGGACCGCATAGCTACTATTGTCACTGGAAATTGTCAGGAAAAACTCTTGGCAATCCCAAAAAATGGTGAACGGCATTCAAGAAGGTGACTCTCAGGTCAATACCAGTGTTGAAGTACGTAATTGAGAAATGGAATCTCCCCAGACATCGCTCAATGTCGCTCAGGTCGTACATTAACCATTACCGAACAATTCATCTACATCTGTCCAAATAGCATAAAAAGTGTCAAAATGGGTTGACCTCTAAATTTCATTTGTTTCCATTAAAATTTTTTGTGATTATTATAATCATGATAAGGAACAAAACAAGCCTTGTGGAGAACTGAAATCTCTTAGATGAATTTTGTGGACCACTCTAGCGCACCATCCATACAAGATCAACTGCTGCAGTAGGTCTTATGCACGATGCGATGGTAACAATCAATGGAATTTCATAAGAAACACAAACTGTCATTTCAAGGCTTGAGAAATGTGATGCAAACATTTATTATTGGAGCCACAAGTACTATCACAATGAATGAAGCGCTCGGAAATAAGCAAGTGCCCTGCATTGTGCATTAGAAAAATGTAAATAATTAGCTCATAACCGAATATTGTATGAAACAGGAAGGAGGCTTTGTAATGGTTATATAAGTCATTCTTAGCACTGGACTAGTGCCCGCTGCACCAAGTTGTTAGTATTACTGAAAATACAAGTTAGGCTATTTGCTCAGTTTGACCACTTTGGGCATCAATGGGTTAATAGTCGTGTGTTTTGTGCGCTATGTCAATTGGGTGTCGGACATGGAGAACGGATATTGCCCCTACAACAGCGGGTTGTTTAGCCTATGTCATTTTGTACATCACTTTTAGGTAATGCTATCATATACTGAGGGGGATAATGTCCTACCCCGGGGGGGATAATGTCCGGGGAGGCTAATGTCCGGGGGGGGATAATGTCCGGGGGGATAATGTCCAGGGGGTTAATGTCCGTTCCCTCAAAATTAGATTCAATCAGTTAGAGAAATGAACAAATGGGATTATGGGAATCGTATACAGTAGGTCGGCCTATTTGTTAGTGTCAGTTTTGGCTACAACGAAGGTTTCTTCAGACCCTTAAATGTTTTATAATAATAGGCCTACATGTTAAACCTTGAATTGACTGAACATATTCTTACAGTATGTTAAGCTAGCTGTCTTCAAAATGAAGAAATGGAGTAATAGCACAAAAGAGGTGGTTAATGTCCCACATAGAATAGAAGGAGTTTGGAACTTTTGTCAGGGCGATCAGCCTAAATTGCCTAATGTTCGGCGGATAATTATTGTCCAGGGTGTATAATCTTCTATAACGAGAGAGAGCAATTAAATCGTTTGCCTTGGACAATGTGGAAGACCTGGAGTAATAGCGATATTAACCCTCGGGCTACCAAGCTTTTTTTGTAACACTGACTACCAAGGGGGGGTGGTTACCACCCCCCCTGGATTTTGGGTTTGGTTTGAGATATCATAACTTGTAATACACCATTTGATTCAGCATTCATTTCTGCACAAAATGGTATATTTAGGTTCAGAAAATATGAATGCCCCTCGAAATTATGAATTTTTTACCATGGGTACCCGTCGATTCCACAAATTGTATACTTACGCATAAGGAATATATTAGATTCTGTGTGTTTTATACATGATTTATATATAAAAAGTAGTTTACGTATAATAAAGTCCATATATTGAACTATAAAAACTAGTAATAAGTCTGTTTTATGTTCAATCAAAACAAAAAAAACATGTTTTAGCCGCTGAAAAACGTTTACGCAGACATATCGGCTTGCGTTGTAAAAAAATCCAAAATTTTTACACATTTTAATTTATTTTGAGCACTTCCGGTCATCAAAAGACAAATTATTTAGTATCAGAAAATAGCCCTAAATGCCCTCTACAGAATGGCATAATTTATTTCTATTAAAAAATAAATTATGGATAAGTTATAATAGCAAAAACATGACAATTTTACGAAAATAAAACACCTTTATATATATTTTAATTTATTTTGAGCACTTCCGGTTGTCAAAAGACAACTCAGTGAGCATGGCAATGTAGCCCCACATTCCCTCTATAGAATGGTATAATTTGTGTCTCTTAATATTAAAGGGCGGAAAAGTTACAGACAATATTCTAGGGGGGGGGGTGGTATCCACCCCCCCTGGTGCCTTGGGTATATCGGGTGTAACTTTTGAACGGTAGGGGGCATCATCAAAAGTTTTAGCTCAAAATGTGTCCCAATGAACCCTCTACAGCTACCAATTTTTTCAAAATTTTATTCCAGACGGAACGCGTTTTATTTGCGAAAAACCTAGGGGGGGTGGCAACCACCCCCCCTGGTAGCCCTAGGGTTAATCTCCATAATTATTGGTACCAGATTTCGACTCTGCAAAATTTTCTTATTGCTTCCAATTCCAACGCCTTATTGCATAGGGTATTATTATGATGTAGCCTAATGTTCAATACCATTAATTTTATATTATCCATATTCAATGCAACAACAACTAACCCGCCCTTCTAGTTGTCGTGACCTATATAGGTCAAAGGGTCTTTGAGAAGTCCAAGCCGCTCAGTCTATATAGCCTAGCCTAGGCCTACTCCTCAGTGTTAATGTAAATCAATTGGTGGGCGAATGCGTTCAATTGTGACGATTTCAATACAGGCATAGACATTGTTATCTTTGACCGTCCGTCATCCGACCCCTTCCCGCGTTTGAGAATTCGTGGTAGAAATATGATCCCAGGCTCTATATTTGGGTGTATCGATTCAATATGGCCAGCCATATTGAGCGTGTGAATAAGACTTAGGCCTATACGCTCTGAGAATAGTGCTATAAGTGTAGTTGTGCCATTGGCACAACTACATGTCTATAATATTATATGCACAGGAGTGCAGTCTGTATAAAAATCCAGGTTAATGTGCTAGCATCCTGAAATACGAAATCCTCAAATTTCTTTTCCACATTTTAATTGATCAAGATTTATTTGCGTGGGTCCAAATAGATAAAGGTACTAACGAAAACAATCTTAAACTAAGCCAACGCCTTATGCATGAACGACTACCCATTACTTCATATTCGCAAATAAATGAAGTAATATTGTTTTAGAGAATTTATAATTTAGGTCGAGGAAAAACTTATTTTGCCAGTACAACTTTATTTATTCACTAGGTGGAGCGCGGGAGTAAATCCATTTTCAATGTAGTCCTAAGTTAATTTTTTATCACCTTAAGTATGAAAACATTTAAGAATCTCCCGACTAATATGAATAAATAACGCGTAAAATAAAATTAGAGATTATTCTAGGATCAGTAAACTCTACGCATATTTTACACCTTAATTATTCTACGAACCTACGTACACAGATGTTTAGGAGGGTTTATTTTTACACCAGTATAAGCCTATAAGTCTAATCAGCTGTACGGTGTTTCGACAGTGATTGCATGAGCCTTACTGGTCGTAGGCTTCATATCATTTTAATAAAACACCCGCCTGCTAAACAGTGACTAATAATTATAGTCAATCAAATGAGTTTGGTTCGTCAGTCGTATTGTTTGTCAGTGAATGGCTTAGCTAGGAGTCAAACATTGCTGAAACCTGACACTTCGCCTATGTAAACATGCTAATCACAATCTTGGCTGTGTGTAGGTCTATGTCTGTGTGTAACGGTATGTGTGTGTATAGAGCAAGCTGAGCTATGTTTATCAAAATTTATCAAGCATAGGCGTAGACTTGGTCTAGACGAACAAACGAGCCTAAGGACGAGCGCTATCCATAAATAGGGAATGAGTTCCTCCTAAACATAGAATTTGTTTAATTTTCACATTGCAACGGCAGCAATTTAGGCTGTCATTTTAACCAAATTTCCAATAAGTTCTTCACTAAAAGACTGGTGTGAATATAAATATAATAATATAATATATCTTTGCCAACGAATTTGATGTTTAATTTAAATACTGTCATTGGTGTATTTTAAGCTGCCATCTCATTAAAAATTGCTAATTAATTCCAGTACCCAGAGACGTGGTATTGGACTTCAATGTTCAATCCATTTGTTTAAAATAATTAAATGTGTCCACTCTTACTGTAGCATTTTAAACTGCCATATGAAATTTTTCAGCATCATTCCATTGCTAAAAAATCCTTTATGACTTCAATTGTTCTTCTCACTTGTTTATATTCTTGGAATGTCTAAACTTTAATGTTAGGAGTAGAACTTTAAGGTCATTAAATTTTGTCAATGCTGATAGTCTTACTTTGCAGTTTAAGACTTCAGAGTGTTGCCTCGTAAATGCTGAAAATGTTTACGAGTTCCACACAGTAGCTGTGGCTTTCAAAGCTGTAGGCCTAATCATGTAACAAAATTACTCAATAGGGCCTATGTCAGTTCTCAGAGACTTTGCCTAGTACATTCTTAGCTATAATCTAAACAATTTCTCAAAATTTCATTACTGAAGAACATGGTTTAAGACTTCAACAAATGTACCCTCCCATTTGTGTAGATTTTTTATAACTTGTGTCATTCAGTCAATCGGTTATAAACTGTCTGTGAATAAGCTGGTCTCCCTGACGTGGCTGCTGTGGGCGCTTATAAATTCTCTAAGATTTACATTACATTACATTAATACCTGTAAGTGTTATTTGGCACAGCATTAATCCTTGTCATCAATCCGGCCTCCATTTAGGGAAAAATTCGTTCAATCAATCGAGCTTCAATTATAATTGATAAAATATTGTCTCAATCCAAGTTCTATTTCAATAACAAATATTGTCATCAATGCAGCTCCAATTTACGGAAGAACATTTTCATCAATCCAGTTCAAATTTAAGCAAGAATATTTTTATCAATCCAGCTTCCATTTAAGCAAGAATTTTTCATCAATCCAGCTTCCATTTAAGTAAAAATGACTTTGCATCAATCCGGCTTCTATTTAGCAAGAAATCTTTTCATCAATCCAACTTAGGACACTTAGGACCGCCGTTTTATAGTAATACCACTTACATGCAATATGTTCGACAGGGGTGGAATTGTCCTACCCTGGGGGGAATTGTCCGGGGGGGTTTTGTCCGGGGGGGTTTTGTCCGGGGGGAATTGTCCAGGGGGGGAAATGTCCTACACTCATTTTCTCCGATCTGCTTTTTTCTTATGCTTTGTTCATCTCTTCTAAATGCTGTTTGTACTTGGCATGCATTGATTTGGTACTATATAGAAGGGAAAAACAATTATTGACACACGTGGAGTGTGGAACTCCCTCAATGGTATACAGCACATCTTTGAATAACCTAAATGCATCATGTTTTCTGGTTTAAGACTGGCTCGTTCTCATATAACTATTTTCTTTTTCGCTGACAAACATATCTCTGTATCAGACTCTTCCATCCATCACCTCCTGGGCTTTTCAATCCAAACTAAAGTCTCAAGAACTATTGAACCGGACTCAGACCTCTTTTGGACTGCCCTTTAGACAACCTTTCTGACTCGATGAAGAGTTCATGAATAATTTGGTGCCTTGTGCTCGGCTTTCGAGTGGCGTTAAAGAAGTTGGGAGATTATGATAATGAATTAGCAATCATTCAGCACTTTCACCTTGTGACCTGGTTTGCACAGGTCCAATAACCTACATCTTCATCTCTGAAGAGAAATTTCTTTTCAAACCAAAAAAATGACCCAATGCACAATACAGGACATGAACCAGTTGACCCTCCACTTGAAACAACTGAAGGAAATCATCAAAGATATGAGCAACATCCCGCAATGAAGTGACGCTGAATGATAATACATGGATTGTCACGCAACTTCTTTGTATTTAATAAAAGCCAATCATCTAAAGAAAAAATTTGGTACAATTCTGAACAAATATTACTAGTATTGAATCAGCCTGTTTATAACGGTGTCACGACAAATGGTTCACTGACAACTGGTTCAACGACAACGGGTTCACGGACAATTCGTTCACCGACAACTGGTTCACGACAATTGGTTAACGACAATATTAGTGGCTCACCGGCGAATGGAAGCTGGATGAAGGTTCATTATAGGTGAAACAGAAGCTGGATTGGCAAAAATAACGCTTGAGAAATGGAAGCCGGATTAATAATAAAGTGCTAGAGAAATGGAAGCTGGATGCATGTTGAAATACATGAATAAAAATCATCAATCCAGCTTCTATTTATGAAGCATTCTATTAATTTATCCAGCTTCTATTTCATATATATAAAATTCCATTATCGAGCTTCCATTTCAAGGGCGTTTTTCATCAATCCAGTTCCAATTTAAGCAAGAACATTTTCATCAATACAGCTCCAGTTTAAGCGAGAACATTTTTACCAATCCAGCTCCAATTTAAACAATAATATTTCATCAATCCAGCTCCAGTTTGAGCGAGAATCTTTTCATCAATCCAGCTCCAATAATATTGTCCTGAAACAATTGTCGTGAACCAGCTGTCGGTGAACGAATTGTCCGTGAACCAGTTGTCGGTGAACCAGTTGTCGTGGAACCGTTTATAACATATACCACTCTAAATTATGACCGGAAAAAATATAATAAAAATTATAAATAATCACAGCAATAATAATTCGCGACAAAAAGTGCGTGAAATATAATTTTAAAAACAAATACAGGAAATACAGGACACTTTTAAACAAATACAGGATTTTACAGGACAAGCAACAACAAAAATACAGGACAATACAGGAAATACAGGACCGCTACTACCACTCTCTCTACAATACAATGGCGTAGCCAAGCGGGGGGTTTCAGGGGTTAAACCCCCCCATTGGCCTAGGGAAAAAAATTCAAAGGTTATTTATCCACTTAAATAAGAAAGAAAAAAAGCAATTGCTTGTAGTAACAATTGTTTTTCTTACTTTATTCCCTTTGTTACTTTATTCCCTTTTTATTTACTGTAATACTGTTCGGTTGGTTTCAGAAAGGGTATCCGGCCAGGCAAAAAAAACTCAATCCCCCCCATGAAAATTCCTGGCTACGCCACTGCTACAATATACATTAGTTTAACATTGTAAGAATATGTTAGGTTAATTGAAGGTTTAATACGTATATTATAAAACATTTAAAGGTCCTAATTGTAGAAAGATGCGAACAAATCATTGTATTAAAAATGAATAACTAGGCCTATAAGCACCAAAACATCGTCTAAAGTATCTTAAACTGTCAAAAAATTATAAGTCTTAATTTGACTACATCGATAAAGAATGTAATGATTCTATAATCCTACATTAAAAAAACCTTCGTTATAACCATAACCCACACTAACAAGTAGACTGAATACGATTCACTTTTGTTACTTCGCATGTGAATGCCAGAGGCAAGTCTTATCTATGTTAAGACATTATTCTACGATTTGCACAAATGGAGATTTTTGCCCGGGGGATAATGTCCTACGCAAATTGGGTGGGGGGATTGTCGGGTGGTGGGTAATGTTTGGGGGTACAATGTCCAGAGGATAATGTCCATTCCACATGTACACACCCCCTCTGCTTTGGAATACTTTCAAAGATGTAATCTATGTGGTCAAATATCACGTCTAGCAGAACTCTTTCTGTGCAGTGGTTGGCATGCGTCATGCTTGCTGTCTGATCGGATGGAAAACTTCAGTAGGTATGCATTGACAATGCTCTTTGTAAATTCTAATAAATCGAGTTTCTGAGTGTCATCGGAAGGACTCTGTATGTAGAGCATCCAAGCATTGTTGACATATGCATTGACAAGGAAAAGACCAGCCACCACCACTTCTTCATGAGGATTGAGATCAGGTAGGTTGCAATGTTTTTGTCCAATCAATCAACACCACCCATGTTTCTCTTGTAAGCACTGACCAAATGTGGCTGTGGGACAGAGACAAAACAACATTACAAAAGAAAACAGTAAAGAACTGAACTAAACAGTAAACACCTTAACAATGGTCATAGCAGGTTGTCATAAAAAAATACACGACATTTTACAGGACACAAAAAATAAAAATACAGGACATTTTACAGGACATTAATAATAAAAAATATCCACTACAGATTTGTTTTCCTTCTACTATAATGCAGCAGTCAGTGAGTAGCGTTTACTCATCGTCAAAACACTGCCAAACTTTAGTTCTGCATTGTTGATTTTTTTTCTTGAGTTAAGATAACAGGGATATATCGGTAATAAACTAATTAACATGCAATAATTGTCTTCCATTTAATCAGGTTAAACATGTGCTAAATATTATTGCTCTGCAGACTGCATATACAACATTTGGAAACTATTACTAGAATGTCATAAAATTTATCAAGTTGTCACAACTGTTGTTGCAACTATTTATCGGAGTCTTGCTAATTTATATGCAATAACAACAACAATATTAAATGCATTTTTCACAAATATCAAATATAGACTATGTATAGTAGCCTAGTTTGCAACAGTGCCTATCACAAGACATCTACAAGATTCTTAAAAATTAGGGTCAATAATTTAAAAAATGAAGATTTACTGTCAGAACAGAAAACAATGAAACTGGAAAACAATTTTTAAAAAACAATTTCAACTGCAACTAAGCGCAGTTTACCCCATTGTCTAAGCTCATGAAAGTCATGCTCAGACTTTGGTCAAACTGTTCACTTAAATCTAGTGAGTCATGTAAGAACAAAACTTGAAAATATTCCAGCAAATGATAACTCCTTCACCTAATCATTCAATCCAGAGTGAGCAATGTTCACCAAAGTTAGCCGATAAAAGGCTAAAGCTGCGATTCTAGCTATAATTAGCTATATCAGGAGCATTGAAGTGCAGCTCTTCAACTCAAGACTCGTGACATTCCTTTTTCCCACACAGATTTATTGCTTTCCCTCACAAACGCACAGTTTTCCAGTAGCAATGTCCATGAGACTGCAAGCCACATAAAACCATTGTTAAACTGAAATCATATTCATGTCTCCAGACTTAAATGCATCTGAAAATTTCTTTCCTGCTTCCCTTAACATGCTGTGCGGCCAAGTTTATGTGATGTAGATTTCAACAGTCTTTTTCAACCTTTCAACACTGTTTCTGCTCAACTTTTTCCTATCTTCTTCAGTTTTCTTCTGGCTTCTGCTTCTCTATTCTCATGCAGCCCTCTTTTCTCTGATCTTTTTTTCTTATGCTTTGTTCACCTCTTCTAAATGATGTTTGTACTTGTTTGATTTGGCGCTACATAGCAAGGCAGGAACAATAATGACACCTGTGTAACTCCCTCCATGGTGTGCAAAGCATCTTCGAATAATCTAACTGCATCATGTTTTTTGGTTTAAAAGTGGTTCGTTCTTGTGTAACCATCCTCTTATTCGCTGACAAACATATTTCTGTGTCAGGCTCATCCGTCCATCACCTCCTGGGCTTTCCATTTCAAACTAAAGAACTATGGAACCAGACTCGGACCTCCTTTGGACTGCCCTTTAGAATTCTGACTTGAAGCAAAGCTCATGAATAAGTTGGTGCCCTGTGCTCGGCTTTCGAGTGGCGTTAAAGAAGTTTGGAGAATACGATAACAAATCCATTCAGCACTTTGACCTCGTGACCTGTTTTGGATCCAACAACCTACATCTTCATCTCTCAAGAGAGGCTTTCAAACAAAACAGATGAGCCAATGCACAATACAAGACATGAACCAGTGGAACTTGAAACAACTGAAGGACATCACCAACAATATGACCAACATCTGCAATGAAGTGCCGCTGAATGATAATTCGTGGATTGTCATACAACTTCTTTGTATTTAATTAAAAACCAGTCATCTAAAGAAAAAATTGATACAATGTTGATCAAATATAGTATTGAATCAGTCTGCTTATAACATATACCACTTTGAATTACAACTGAAAAATATATATAATAAAAATTATAAATAATCACGGCGATAATAATTCACGACAAAAAGAGCGTGAAATCTGACTTTTTGCAAAAATACAGGAAATACAGGACACTTTTGCAAAAATACAGGATTTTACAGGACAAGCAAAAAAATACAGGACATTACAGGAAATACAAGACCGCTACGAGGACTGCAGGCTTAATTAAAAGGACTGTTACACATTCGATGATCCTAGGGTCTTAGATGAAATATGACTTGGTAATTGGGTAGTTTAGCGTCGCAAATTATTTTCATGTGCAGTTTAGCGTCCCAAATTAGTTTCACCATTTCTTTGGAATAATAGCAGAAAGACATATACAGGAACAAATATTTATTTGATGAAATCATAAAATGTGCGCATGAAAACCTTAAGGAAGTCCCTAAATGGGGTAACTTTCAACATGCATCCAGCTTCTATTTCAGATATAAAAATACCTTCATCAAGCATCTATTTCTCGTTCGTTATTTTCGTCAATCCAGCTTCCATTTCAGATATAAAAATACCTTCATCCAGCTTCTATTTCTTAATTATGTTTATTTTCTTCAATCCAGCTTCTATTTCACCTGTAAAAGAACCTTCATCCAGCTTCCATTTCTTGCGTTTTTTCATCAATCCAGTCTCCATTTGGGGTATTCCACGTCAAATCAACACAGTCATCAAACATCACCATCTCCGATTTTGTGGAAATTTGGTATGGTTATAAGTCACTATGAAAAACTTTCAAAAACACAATTTTATATTTTTGGGTCAACTGGTGTCCGAGATATGGGTCACCTCGGGGGGGGCTTTTGTCCGGGGGGGCTAATGTCCGGGGGGGCTTTTGTCCGGGGGGGCTAATGTCCGTTCCCCCTGCAATCCAGTCATCTTTAACTGTTTATGACATTTGAATGGATCACAACATGATCTGTAAGACCATGTCAGATATACTTGCAGACTTATTTTAAGATTCTATTACAGCAGTATGTCAATGTGAGGTATTTTATCACAATTCCAGTTATAATAACATAAGAATCTATTTAAAATTGCAACCTATGTCATACATTATTTTAGTTTCAGACAGCAAGGAAGACTACAAAATTTCTTTAAATATTTGAATATAAACCAGTGAGCATGCAAGTAAGCCTAATTCTTTTACTCCATGCTGTGAAAGATAATGCTAGAATTTAGACCAAGAAATGTGCAAAATGCATTAGTGTTAACAGAGCTATGGGATTCGGCAGTTAAATAGTTATGGTATATCGCCGGTCATGAGTTACAACAACGGCTGTAGGTTAAACAAATCACTGTAAATAAACTATAAGAGCGCCCACTCTGAAATTTTCTCCAATTGTTAGGATCAATGAAAGCTTTGCATGGAAATTATTTCATAATATTCTCATTTTACAAAACTGACCTAGGTCAGTATCACAAGGTTACAGTTGCTCATAAATTTCCCCCCACTAAATATGAATGCTTGTGAGTGCTTTGCCCAGATAGAACTATTTAATACCTTCAATTTGATATCTTAATTGTGTCTCTAGGTGTAGTAAAAGCTGAGATACAGCAGCTTGAACATCGGCCGGTCACCAGGAATCGGTCAATTTCGGTCAAATTTACTGACCCATATCTCGGACACTGGTTGACCCAAAAATCTAAAATTCTGGTTTTGAAAGTATTTCATAGTGACTTTTCACCATACCAAATTTCAACAAAATTGGAAACTATGATGTTCATTTTTTCCTTAAATGTGTTGATTTGGCATGGAATGCCCCATTTCACTTGTAAAAAACTTTCATCCAGCTTCCATTTTCTCATAAGTAAGTAATGGAATGAAATAGTTAAAATAATTTGGGACGGTGGAAATAATTTGGGACGCTAAACTACCCAATTACCTATGACTTACCCAGAAGAGAACACTGAATAACGCATTATCTAATTACAACCGCGCTATAGAAGTCATTAGATTAGATTAATTACATTAAATTACATTCACAGTGACAATGAAATTTGCAGAGTGAGATTAGATTACAAATTTGGGACTGGAATAACGATGAACACAACGCAAGCCTGTCAGCAAAGTTTACACCATAATAGCAAATTAGTAAATTAGCAAATTAGTAAAATTAAATTGCCATTTCTTCTTTATAGCAACATGAGCATGAGCGATAGAAAGCAAAGACTTTGTATATGAAAGTGATCTGATGTAAATAACTAATATAAGTAAGTAAATATAAGTCCTCTTTTAAAATGGACGCAGTCATTAACGGGTTAATTAAGCAAAAACTTTTTTAATCAATTATTTAGCCAGAATTATGTTCATCAATTCAACCTGCGTACCTAGGACTGCCGTTTTATAAGAGTCCCACTTATACGCAATATGTTTTATCAGTGGTGTTGTCCTACCCTGGGAAATTGTGCGGTGGAGGGGTTTGCTTGTCCGTTGGAAAATGAAATGTATGGGTTTAACGACTCTTTTTCATATCGAAGATGATTTCAGCGTCGACTCCACGTTTATATTGCGACCGAGCCACCCGCAGTAGGCTATGTAAAGATCCGACCGGGGAATCGAACCCGCTCCGCCGGCGCGGCGAGCGGGCTACAACCCACTCGGCCACACAGGATCCTCATCCTTGTCCGTTGGGTTTGTCCGGGAGTTTTTATAGTCCTGCACAGGAGTTATTGTCCGTGGCTAAGGGGGAGTCCCTTTGGGTGGGTGTGCAGTAGACTAATGGATAACACGCTTGCGTATAGAGTGAGAGGTAGCGAGTTCGAGCCCCCGTTGGGCGGACATGCTTTGTAGGCTGTACAGTTATTAGCATCGTCTATTGCTGGCTGTCTGTTCAGTTTCATGTTGATTAATATTAGGCCTACTGCATAACTTGTAGGCCTACATGTAAAGCGCAGTGCGTTTGCCGGCGTTGAATTTGAAAAATATAACTATTTACATGTATCATTAGGCCTACTCTGTTGGGAATTGTCCAATTTGTCAACCTGCTCTTTTTCATGAATTATGCCTAAACGAATATGATATATATGGGGTTAATGCCCTTTCCCCGTTTATTACATTAAACCTATGGACAAATCCTCACTGGGCAAACCTGATTTAGTGGATTGGGTCCTCTTAGGTCTATCATGCTTTAATTAAGGAATTATAATATTGTTAGGTTTCAGAAAAAGGCTCCCGGTTTTCATAAGGTGAAAAAAATGGTTACCCTAGTGGCCTAGCCTAATATCCATATTTTCGCTTTTTAGACTCTGCTAAGTCTTATTAATGAGTGAATTTCCAACGCTTTGATATGATATGACATAAAGTTAAAAACCATGTTTAGGCCTACATTCTCAATGTTTAATGCATGATGAACTATAGGGCCGAGTGTAGCCTATAGTATAGGCTACACTTCAGGTAGTCGCGACCTACATGTATGTATGGTCACTCGATGGAATGTCGAGACCTTATAGCCTATAGTATTAGCACACTGAAGATTTCAGTGTAGATCAATAGGTGAATGGGTTCGACGGTGTTAATTTACATATAGGCCCTAGACGTTGCGCGTTTAAACCTCTGTCATGCTACCCCTCCCCCACGTCATAGAATTCGTGGATGAAATCTGATTCCAGGATCTGCAGGCTATTGTGTCTCCACATTAGGGCATGTTGAATAAATGAATATTAATTTGTACGCTCTAAGACGCTAGGTCACATCGTGACCTAGCGTTATGCATCATCGCCTTCCTAGGATTTGCTTAAAAATGCTCTCTAGCCTACACATCTTATTAAGACTAGTGATAAGAACACGTACTCCACCCTCCGAACGTGTTTCCCGACTTTTATTTTATAAAAGGTTTAGTTGTACATACTGGTTATAAATAAATAAAAGCTATCCAAGAGCACACTAGCAAACACCATTAGTGCGAGAATAACGACATACTGCAGCTGAACTATATTGCTATAATTTTTATTAGCAAATACTTTTATAGTAATTTAAAAAGCGGTCCACAGAGACGACGTCTATTCACTAGATGGCACCTGTGTCAATGCAGCGAATTGTAGGCCTAACTGTATTTCTTTTTCATCAAGTCGGGCTGTGTAAGCCTTTGACCAGTAAATAATTCGCAAGAACCGGGAAATAAAAACTAAGTGAATAATAATATTGTCCCAGCCACTCACATCTCCTGCTAGCTCCTTTTATAAGAGAAATTTGAAGGCATAAAATCGTAATATTTTCAGCGCTGTGCCTTGTCCTTTTTTGTTTTTCTATTACCGCTTCCAATCACTTATTTATAAACAAGTCAGGTTGCAGAGACCTCGGACCACTGAAAAATCTACAAAAAGCGCATTTTTCGGTTTCCCGCAAAGGCCTTTATGTATACCTCTAAGTAAAGTACCCCCTTTAAAAATTACACTGGTCAGTTTTCAATGAGGCCACTAGTATGACACGAGTGCCACCGATGCGTCTAATTTTCGCCGATCACATGCGACTAGCCTAGAGTTAATGTTATTGGGCTAATCACGTTAATGTATCGTGTGACATTGCTAGACCTGGGAGTCGACCCCAATAAGTCGACCCCAGTCGGTTTTTGAAGAAATATTTTATAATAATTTTAATAATAATTATTAATAATAGAGTAATAATAATAACTATAAATTCTAATTCCCTGGGAGAACGAAGTACATAGGGCAAGAAATAAAACTAGATAATTAAAATAATAAATAATAAATGATAATATGGGAGAGTAGCAAGTGTCTTGTCTGGCATATAGTAGTGCTATATATATAGTCTAGTGCTATATATATATATATATATATATATATATATATATATATATATATATATATATATATATCACTACTAATTGAAGTTTAGGACCGAGTGCTATATACCAATAGTGCTATATATATAGTAGTGCTATATATATATATATTGCACTACTAATTGAAGTTTAGTACCGAGAATGCTGTATTAGCACTGCTTTTCTCCTTTGCCATGTTACTGTGCTGTCATAATTAGGTTGGGCAAACAATTACTGACATTAGAAATGACTTAAGTATTGATTATTCTTCATGAATTGTTGCGATGCAGGTCTTGGATTTTTCTGTTATTTGTTCACATGGTTTGTCATTTCCATATAATATGTACTTTATATATTGTAACAATGATGTTGCATTTCTCGAAACAATGGCTTTGTTAGCTGAAAGTGCATTATCATAAAGACTTTTTAAATGTAGATCTGTCCGGCTCAAGCTATATTAAGTGACTTAATATGCAGGCATGTCATTGTATACTGATGTATAAGGGAGAGAGCTCATAAGCCAAATATTGAGTGATGAATAAACCACACATGTCCTTGTAAAACCCTGGAAACAGCCTTGCCACTGATCGTATGCATAAAAGTATAAGAACCACAGCAGCTGCACTGAAAGCCCAGATTTGGACATACAACACAATACAATACAACTGAAATTTTATATCGCCCTCCTTACAAAGCTCAGAAGTCCACACACCTCGATGGTGCAACTGCAGTTGTGTTGCAGAGCAATTTTTAGTGAAGGACTTGCTCAAGGTCCCTACACAGTGACCGCATTGGACAGGGATCGATCCCGTCTCTTCACATTACAGGCCAACCGCTCTAACCAATTGTCCACCGTGCCTTAACAATATCGCACAGCCAATTCTGCCAAGAAAGCTTATAATTACATGGAAACTCCCATGTATATGACCTTTGTCGTATAGGCCGCATTAAGTTATTGTGAAGTGATAACTTCTAGAGCTTCGAGCCATTTGCCAAAGCTGGTCAAATCTTACACAGGGTGTAACTATTGGGAGTTTCTTGGCATGGTGACTTATAAATAACTGGTTTGACAATATGCATGATTGGTATATTTGTTATTCAGTCAATCAATTCAAATCAATATTTATTGATTACCAAGACAATGATACATGTAATCAACAGATTAGACATTCATGTGCAGTTGGCGTCAATGGGTAAACCCAAAGGAACATAAGGTTCCTCTAGGCAGGGTCACCCTGAGTGTAGGACATTTCCCCCCCTGGACAAACCCCCCCCGGACAACCACCCCCCGGACAAACCCCCGGACAATTCCCCCCCAGGGTAGGACAATTCCCCCCCTGTCGAACATATTGCGTGTAAGTGGTATTACTATAAAATGGCGGTTCTAAGTGTCATAAGTTGGATTGATGAAAAGATATCTTGCTAGTTAGAAGCCGGATTGATACAAAATAATTTTTAATGAAATGGAAGCTGGATTGATGAAAATCGTTTTGCTTAAATTGGAGCTGGATTGATGAAAATAACTTATTTAAATAGAAGTTGGATTAAACGCATTTTTGCCTAAATGGAAGCAAAGGGGGGAATTGTCCGGGGTTGGTTAATGTCCTAGGCTAAATCAGGGGGGGAATTGTCCGGGGGTTATTGTTCGGGGGGTTTTGTCCGGGGGTTTTGTCCAGGGGGGAAATGTCCGCGCCCCGGGTCACCCTAGACTCATCAGATATTAATACAAGTGTCAGTTTGAACTTTAAACACTATATATGTAACATACTACAATGTGTCTTCAAACAATGCCTGAATATGGTGTCCATTCTTAATCTACACTATGAATAACATGCTACAATAAGTCCTCAAACAATGCTTGAATGTCCATCCTCAATGTATATGTACAGGAATGCAACAACCAATCAACTTAATTAATATATATATACAGTGAATGTAAAGTAAAATCATAACAATGCATGCACAGAATCATGTGGCACATTCTTTACATAATCAATGAGTCCTCAAACAATGCTTGAATGTCCATTCTCAATGTATGCAGGAATGCAGCAACCAATCAACTTAATTAATATATATATATATATATGTTTACAGTGAATGTAAAGCAAAATCATAACAATGCATGCACAGAACCAAGTGGCACATTCTTTAGATAATCGTGGTTAAAAGGTGGATTTTAAGTTTATTTTTGAACTGATGGATTGAGGGCAGATCGGTAAGTTCTGTAGGCAGGGAGTTCCAAACCAATGGTCCATGTATTCCAATGCCATGCTGTCTAATGTTGGTGCATACACTTCTTTGATGATAATTGTTTGCTGAGCGCGTATAATGATCACGTAGCTCAGTTTTTGCAGAACCAGTGGTCAAAAAATTTCCTGTGTTTTGGTTTGAGTGAATTCTGTACATAAATAGCCCCACTTGCAGCTTGCTAATACTTTCAAAAGGTAAAATTTTCAATTTTAGGAATAGAAGATGAGTGTTGGTTCTATAGGGTACATTACAGATGATTCGCAAAACTCGTTTCTGTAATGTTATCAGAGTTCAAGCGAGTACGGTATGTAGAAGCCCAAATGAGATTACAATAGGACATGTAAGGATATATTAGAGAGTAATATAGGTTTACAAGTATATATTTTGGCAGTAAATATCGAATGCGTGAAGTTATGCCTATGTTTTTTGACATAATATGCATTTAACTCATTAAAAAATAAGTATGATCTAAAGATTTATTATTTATAAGGGCACATTTCTATTCTGCTCTTGCACACTCTATAAGTCCTTCACTGGGTGGTCCACATGTTGCCTGGCTGGTCCACATGCTTTACACACGTCATGAGGAGCAGACTTTTAAACTGAGTAAAAACCTCACTAGATGCTTAATTAGACATACACATTACAGCGGGGAAAAGAAAATTTCCACCACACACATATCTGATATTATATCATGCTATGTGTACCATTTGTACACATAGGCGCCCTTGTAGCGGTATGGCCGCGTTACGGCGCCATATAAATTGTCATTATTATTATTATTATTATTGTACGTAGGGCTTATAAATTGCATGCATACAGGTATTCTGCTGTCGACTATGTTGCAGAACTTAAGTGCATACAGGTGTGAATAGGCTGAATAGACTCGCTGCGCTCCGAGAAACAATATTTGTTTAGTTTCAGATTACAGCAAGTGCCTGGCTCATTTCATAAGCATGTGCAAGCCGTAGGCCTAAATCAAACAATAGAACCCAATCTCCAGTCTGCTCGTTGCGCTTGGCTTGGCAGTGCAGAGCCTAAGTCCTGGAATAGGAGGGGGTCACGATAATTATAGATGCGACACAATGTCGTTGTCCAACAACAAGCAACAACGAGCGTAAGCGTCCAGACCATTGCTCGCGTGCTATTTATGCATGCAAGGAATTACACTATATTTACTCTCTAGAATCCCAATTGTCTGGCATAACCAGAGTGAGGCGTATAATATGCCGAACAGTTGACACGGGGTTTCTTGGAATTACTCATAATATCTATCATATCAATAAATTCTATACGCACAACTATAATCCATAATATATATTTTATGCATCGTATATTTCAGGTATCGCGTTGTTTGGCAATTTTTCGGGTTTCATTATTTTAGGATACGGCTTCATTATAATAATCATGGCGACCAACGAATAAAAAGCTATGCAATGAAAATAGAATTCACCTCACGTCCCGCCACCTAGTGAATAAACGGTATGCCGCAGTCCATTGTGTAATAACTATAAGAATAAATTTCTTTTCTTAATGAAACGCCTGCAAGCGAACTCCCGCAAATTTTTTATTGGGAACAACTTTTATTCCACCGTCAAAGACTACAGTAGTATTATTTATTGAACAATCCGAAGACCGACCGCAGCGGGTTACAGTGTAGGCATATCGTTTTTCAATTGAAACAATTAAGACGAACGCAAATGACAGAAGACACAAATCTTAGCTACTATATAGCAGGTGTAGGATATTAGCCCCCTGGACATTATCGTCCCCGGACATGATCCCCGGACATTGGCCCCCCCGAACATATTCCCCCCGGGGTAGGACATTATTCCCCCCAGTCTAAGATATCATTACCTAAAAAATGATGGATCCTCAAAATATAGCAATAGGCCAATGTGAAGTTAATATCTATACATCACACTATAGTTTATCTTTGTAAAAAGATCAATTAATTGCAGGTTTGATATGTATATGGTAAAACATTTAATGGTCTTAAGTGCAGAAAGATGCGAGCAAATCATTGTGACGGGTGTAGGACATTAGGCCCTTTGACGTTGACAGACCTTCGTAGGCCTACTGACCGGCAATCTACGATTCTACTGTATTGAATTTAATCTTGAATGGAAACGACGCTAATAAGGCTACGTAGCTGAATTGACGCTAAACAAATATAGCCTATCCATTCGTTAATTTCAAATCTAATTCTAGGCCTGCTGACACAGTGGGTACCTAAGTAAATGATAGATTATACTAAGGTGATCTGACGGGGTGTAGGACATTACATACATACATACATACATACATACATTATACATACATACATACATACATACATACATACATACATACATACATACATACATACATACATACATACATACATACATACATACATACATACATACACATACACACATAGATGAACGTGCGCCCCATAATAAAAATATTTTTGCTGTAATCAAAATTTAAAGTGACTCTAATTGTTTTAAGCGTCCTGGGCAATGCTCAGATAATCGCAACTCGAATTTATTTAGTGACTCTGAGTGTTCTTAAGTGTTTTAAATGTTTTAAGTGCTCTAAAAACAGGGCAAAACAAATTATCTGGTCGGAATAAACATACCTGTTAGTGTAATTGTTCAAAACAAAGCAGATGAAAATTAATTTGCAAAAAAGACACGCATGGGGTTAATGCCCTTTCCCCGTTTATTACATTACACATTAAGCCCATGGACAAGTCCTCACTGGGCAAACCTGATTTAGTGGATTGGGTCCTCTTAGGTCTATGATGCTTTAATTAAGGAATTATAATTGTTAGGTTTCAGAAAAAGGCTCCCGGTTTTTAGAAGGTGAAAAAAATGGTTACCCTAGCCTATCCATATTTTCGCTTTTTAGACTCTGCTAAGTTTTATTAATGAGTGCATTTCCAACGCTTTAATATTAGCCTAGGCCTACATGTATATGACCTAAAGTTCAAAACCATTTAGGCCTACATTCTTAATGTTTAATGCATGAAGAACTATAGGCTACACTTCAGGTAGTCGCGACCTAGGCCTACATGTATGTAGGTCCTAGGGTCACTCGATTCAATGTCGAGACCTTAGCCTATAATATGAGCACACTGAAGATTTCAGTGTAGATCAATAGCTAGGTGAATGGGTTCGACGGTGTTAATTTACATATAGACGTTGCGCGTTTAAACCTCTGTCATGCTACCCCTCCCCGCGTCATAGAATTCGGGGATGAAATCTGATTCCAGGATCGGCAGGCTATTGTGTCTCCACATTAGGGCATGTTGAATAAATGAATATTAACACTGGTCAACAGTGATTTTGTTTCCTGAACACTTTCAGGTGTTTCTTATGCAGTTTCTGCTGCTGATCACGAAAATGACCTTGAAATTGACCCATCACGTACCGTTTTTGAGAAATCTTCAAATTTTTCTATTATTTCCATTTTTTCATATATAACGTTATAATAAGCTTGGTGTAACTGAGTTATGTCCAGGCATGCACTTAGGACAGTTTACATATATGTTTGTCTTGCATAATAAAATATAAACTTGGGTAGCATATGCATTAATGCTGGTTAGAATCTTCCTGCACAAGTTCTAAGCACTATTAGAGCCGCTTCTCTGCATAGGTCTACATGTACATGCAATGATATCCCACTGAGGAAGTTGACATCAGTTTGTTTGTATTTTGATGTCGTATTTCCAAAGTTTAGTTTTGTATACTTGTATTCAAGATGCATAACAAGTTAGCCAGCTTATTTTCAGATAAGCTTTAAACTATAATAAATTTTAAGACGGTTGTTGGCAGCAGAAATATCTTGCCAGTGTTGCATCTAACGTGATTCAAGTACGTTCTGCCACATTTGTGAAGAGTAGGCTATGCTATATGAGTAACCTAAGCCTCAGAGACACACAATGACTGGACTTGTCACTAAAGCTTTGAACTGTACTTTGGTTGCAAGACTGGAGAGAAAGCCAAGGAATGCGTGCCTCTCACTTGCTGTGGAAGATGTGCTGCAGATCTTAAGAGTTTGACTCCGGGGGTCCTGCAAAAGCAATGCTGTTTGTCGATGGTCTGGCGAGAGCAGACAGATCATGACTGCGACGGGCTGCTAAGTTTGTCTCACTTATGTTTCTGGTTTCTCCGGCAAGAATAGGAAAGGAAACTGAATGCCCAGATCTTCTTTCGACAATGATACCAGCGCCGTACAATGAAAGTCTTCAAATAGCGAAGCCACCAGAGATGGAGTTTAGACGACGAAGATGAAGATGCTGCTGCATTGATCTAGCCAGGATCGAGTATATAACTGCTGACAGTGATCCGGATTTTGAAGTAGGTAGGCCTATGTCTGGCGCGCCTCATCTCATTCCTATAGTCGGAATTGAACGTCCTTTTAATGACTTAGGTTTGTCGAAAGCAAAAGCAGAACAACTGGATTCAAGACTGGAGTTTGCTGTCTCCAAGTATTGGACAGAAATCGGTCCAACAAATATTTCTGCCTTCACTTAAAGCTGGAACTGATACATTTTTTAAAAAGCCATGCACAAGGATGCTGAAGGTTTTCTGCACAAGGATGCTGAGGATTTTCTTTATCTGCAACATAAATTCCCAAGAATGAGTGATGCCAAGATCAAGGAAGGCATTTTTGTGGGTCCACAGATCAGACACATCATCAATGACAAGCAGTTTGAACATCTTTGGGAGGGACCAGAGACAATCACCTGCAGGAAGTACTGAAGAATGTTGTGGAGAATTTTCTTGGTAACTATAGAACTCCAAATTACATTAAACTGGGTAGCAAAATCTTACAGCACACTGACATAAAATGCAACATGTCACTTAAGATTCACATCTTGCATTTCCACTTGAACTTCTTCCCAAGTTTCTCACAAATCTAACGACGAACACCAGGAAATTGCCACAGTGGAAAAACGGTATAAGGGAAACTGGAATCCAGCAGTGTTGTCTGACAATTGTTTGACACTGCAGGGAGATGTGCAGACAAAGAATACAAACGAAAATCAACATCAAAGCATTTTAGATCTATGGAACTTTAGCAGCATCTTGTATACATTGTACATGTGCAACTGAACAGAGAATAACTATGAAAAACCTTTAATTTCATGTTTCTCAATATTTTTAAGTGATACAGTCATCATCAGCACCCAATATTATGAGGAATAACTGTTATAAAGATTTGTTTTCCAATGAAATAAAATTATTGTATATTGAAAATATATGCAATAAACAAGCATTTCAGTTAAAATCTTGTACGCCCGTTTTCTCAAAAACCTTACGTGATACAAAAATTCTGAGAACACCACCGTGTTCAGCACGTCAACTTCTATAGAAAACAGTCAAAGTTTTTTCGGAAACAAAACAAAAGTTAAAATTTGTTGACCAGTGTAATTTGTA
This sequence comes from Lumbricus terrestris, assembly GCA_949752735.1. Classification (NCBI taxonomy): domain Eukaryota; kingdom Metazoa; phylum Annelida; class Clitellata; order Crassiclitellata; family Lumbricidae; genus Lumbricus; species Lumbricus terrestris. The sequence continues at coordinate 35,706,666 of OX457044.1, read as the reverse complement.
CGCTCTATAAAGACGCTAGGTCACATCATGACCTATATTATGCATCATCGCCTTCCTAGGACTTGCTTAAAAATGCTATCTACACATCTTATTAAGTGATAAGAACACTCCAACCTCTGAACGTGTTTCCCGACTTGTTGGCTATTTTATAAAAGGTTTAATTGTACATATTGGTTATAAATAAATAAAAAAAGCTATAAAAGAACACAGTAGCAAACCCCATTAGTGCGAGAATAACCACCTACTGCAGCTGAACTATATTGCTTTATTAGCAAATACTTTTATAGTAATTCATTTAAATAGCGGTCCACAGAGACGACGCCTATTCACTAGATGGCACCTGTGTCAAATGCAACGAATTGTAACGGTATTTCTTTTTCATCAAGGACGTCGGGCTGTGTAAGCTTTTGACCAGGAAATAATTCGCAACAACCGGGAAATAAAAACTAAGTGAATAATTGTCCCAGCCACTCACATCTCCTGCTAGCTCCTTATATAAGAGAAATTTGAAGGCATAAAATCGTATTATTTCAGCGCTGTACCTCGGCCTTTTTTCTTTTTCTATTACCGCTTCCATTCACCTATTTCTAAACAAGTCAGGTTGCAGAGACCTCGGACCACTGAAAAATCTACAAAAATCGCATGTTTCTGTTTCCCGTAAAGGCTTTTATGTACATATCCATGTAAAGTACCCCCTTTAAAAATTACACTGTTCAGTTTTTCAATGAGGCCAATAGTATGACACGAGCGAGTGCCACCGCTGCGTCGGATTTTCGCCGATCACATGCGACTAGCCTAGAGTAAATGTTATTGGGCTAATCACGTTAAAGTATCGTGTGACATTGCTAGACCTGGGAGTCGACCCCAATAAGTCGACCCCTGTCTGTTTTTGAAGAAATAATTTATAATAATTTTAATAATAATTAATAATAATAAAGTAATAATAATAATATTATTAATGAACAATAATAACTGTAAATTCTAATTCCCTGGGAGAACGAAGTACATAGGGCAAGAAATAAAATAAAATAACTAAAATAATAGATCATAATATATGGGAGAGTGGCAAGTGTCTTGTATGGCAAACCACTGTTGTAGACACCCTGGCAGAATCTTATGTCAGATCAACTGGGGTTTCGGGTGCTACTGTTGAGACCGAACGCAGCAGATAGAAAGGCATTAAAATACACTGCCAGTCTGCCTTCGTATTGCTTTTTGCCCTTGGCCTTTGAGACTCTGTGTCCAATAGATCAATCTGGCTTCACAATGATCCATCTTCAAGGCTACAGGCTTTCACAAAGGTCACTAGAAAACAGATCTAACGTTTCTGTTTCAGCACCTACCCATTAATATTGAATATTCAGCGCTGAGCGCTTTAGCGCAATAGCTTTCTGCTGCACTTTTTAAATGTTCAAAGACTAGCCATACCATAACATTGCCTCTCAAATTTTTCTAAATCATGAGGGATCATTGGTAAATAATAATAATATTGATTGTCCAATGGAAATGACAGACCATGTGAACAAATAACAGAAAAAGGCAAGACCTGCATTGCAAAAATTCATGAAGAATAATCAATACTTAAGTCATTTCTAATGTCAGTAATTGCTTGCCCAACCTAATTATGACAGCAAAGTAACATGGCAAAGGAGAAAAGCAGTACTAATACAGCATTCTCGGTTCTAAACTCCAATTAGTATTGATAAATATATATATATATATAAAATCATACATGTACTTCATATAATATATAAAGTACATGTATGGTTATATATATATATATATATATATATATATATATATATATATATATATATATATATATATATATATATAAAGCCATTGTTGCGCATACAGGTGTGAGTAGGCTGAATAGACTCGATGCGCTCCGAGAAACAATATTTGTTTAGTTTCAGATTACAGCAAGTGCCTGGCTCATTTCATAAGCATGCGCGAGCCGTAAATCAAACAATAGAAGCCGATCTTGAGTCTGCTCGTTGCGCCTGGCTTGGCAGGGCAGAGGCTAAGTCCTGGAATTGGAGGGGTCACAATAATTCTAAATGCGACACAATGTCGTTGTACAACAACGAGCAACAACGAGCGTAAACGTCAAGACCATTGCTCCCGTGCTATTTATGCATTTGCATGCAAGGAATTACGCTATTTACTATTTTAGGATGTACGGCTTCATTATAATAATCATGGCGATCAACGAATAAAAAGCTATGCAATGAAAATAGAATTCACCTCACGTCCCGCCACCTAGTGAATGAACGCAAATGACAGAAGACACAAATCTTAGCTACTATAGCAATGCACACAGCTTGTAATAGGCCCAACACGGCGCTAAGTAAGAAGAACGCAAAGGACAGCCTACAGAGCACGTGCGCCTATAGCCTAGGCCCACGGGCTCGAAATCAGGGGTGGCTGATCCCCACGCCAGTGTGTGTTATGGATTCTAGGACGTTTCATCCCCGGATGATTCATCCCCGGACGATTCATCCCGGACGATTCATCCAGTGGGCGTTTCATCCCAGGACGTTTCATCCAGTGGACGTTTCATCCCAGGACGTTTCATCCCAGGACGATTCATCCAGTGGACGGTTCATCCCCGGACGGTTCATCCACTGGCGGTTAATAGAGAATAATATGATTTGTACATTAGTCGGGCAGGCACGGGCGGAGTTTATCAGGGGCTAAGGGGAGCTAAGCCCCCCCCTTGAAGGTCCAGATTCAGCTTTCTTACCATGAAAATGGTATCTTTTCCAGTGCTTAGCCCCCAAGAAGGCATTAGCCACCCTCCCCAAGAACGGAAACCAACCTGCGCCCATGTCGGCAGGGTAATACATTGCAAAGTCCATGTGAAGAGTCACCTATTCTATTGTTCTATAATCACCTATTCAAGTGTCGGCGGCTAAGTGTTGTACGTTCAACTGGCCATTGTTTAAAATTCTGTACACCACAGTTACTGTACGCATGCCAATGAAGATTACATGTTCTTTTACGATATTGAATTGCATGTTTTATAGGCTTATGTGTTCTTATATCATATCTATTTTATTCCAAGTATTCTATACATTTTATATCTATTTAATTGCATGTTACATGCTCTTTTACGATATTGAATTGCATGTTTTAGCCTATAGGTTTATGTGTTCTTATATCATATCTATTTTATTCCAAATATTTTTGTATTTTTATATCTATTAGATTGCATATTTAATAGGAATAAGTGCTCTTTAATTCCTTAAATTTCCGTCCGTGGATGGAATGTCCCGAGGATGAACCGTCTGGGGATGAAACGTCCTGGGATGAAACGTCCTGGGATGAAACATCCTGGGATGAAACGTCCACTGGATGAAACGTCCTGGGATGAAACGTCCATTGGATGAAACGTCCTGGGATGAAACGTCCACTGGCAGGGGCTTCTATCCCCCCTAAGCAACCGGGCGCAATCCATCTTCTTCCCCCCTGTTCTGGACCGGCCTTCCTTTATGTATGCAATATAATGTAATCTAGCGCATGCCCTCCTCTAGTGTGGGAATGAAGGTTTGTTTGGAGGGGGACAAACGAGCATCCAGCAGACGATCGCCGAAGCATGTGTAGCGCCGAGAAGGGACCTGGTATGAGGAGGGAATGTGCCCCTCCCCATAAGAAATTTTTGCGATTTCCGCATTGCAATTTCAGCATTTTAAGCTGTCCTCTTAGCAAAATTACTCTACTATTTCAGTGGAGGAAATGCTGCCAAAATTAGGAAGCCACATGTTTTGCACCTCTGATCAGTGTGCACTCGAGAGGCGTTACATAAATTTTTAGAGCACGATGCAATACAATAAAATACAATGTAGGTCCTACATTGTAAGCCCACGTAATGATGATGTTGCTTTACTAAGTGTTCAAGGACCAAATTTGACTGTCTGAAATTTAAAAGATACCATTGGAAAGAAGTCATTTAGTTGTGCAAAATAGTATTTGTATTAACATTATTATTTTCAATAGTAATATGATTGTATTATTTATTAAAATAGTAAAAACATAATTATAATCATGTAATAGGAAATTTTTATTATGGTATATTATAGCTGTTATTGCAGTTCATGCAATTCAAAAATGCAGATAGTAGCCTAACTAAAATTCAAAGTGTATAAAGTGTATACATTTTGCTAAAAACTATTAGGCCTAACATTTTGTCCAAATTTATTTGGAGAGGAAGTATTTTCTGGGGGGATCTTCCTCCTAGTGATGCCTAGATTGAACGCTGCCCTCCATGTCCGACCTTTCCCCCCCAACCGACGTGAATTTTGGCTGTCTTCTGATTCCCCCCCTATTTTTCACTGGGCGCAAGCTGCGCCCGCCATGTATAGGGATAGAAGCCCCTGTCCACTGGATGAATCGTCCGGGATGAACCGTCCGGGGATGAATCGTCCTGGGATGAAACGTCCGGATACCGTGTTACGATCCATGCAATTGGTTTGTGTGAAAGTCGATTCCAGGTATACGGCAGATGGGGAACGGACATTAGCCCCCTGGACATTACCCCCGGACATTATACCCCGGACATTAGCCCCCGGACATTATCCCCCCGGGATAGGACATTTTTACCCCATATCATTACCTAAAAATGATGCACAAAATGTAACAATGGGCCTATGTTAAATTATTATCTATACATTACACATTATATAGTTTAACATCCTGTAGGAATATGTTAAGTTAATTGAAGGTTTAATATGTATATTATAAAACATTTTAAAGGTCTAAAACGACGCTAAGAAGTCAACGAAGCTCATGCGTAAAATAATGTAGCTAATAAACCTCCGATTTAGCCATAACTGTCACTAACAAGTAGGCCTACTTACTGTATATAGTATTCCCATTCGTTCATTTCTCTAATTTATTTAACCCTGCGAGTACCAGTGGAGTAAAAAATGACCCCAAGCCCACTTTGACTGCACACTGCGCAAAATCTGTTCGTGCAAATTTATTTAATATTTGTGACTTTCAACATGTACTTAGTCTCTATCGAAATATCAATTAACATTTCCCTTGTTAATCACCAGAGGGCGCTGGCAATCTTTTATAGCATTGAGTACCAGTGGGGTCATTTTTGACCCCAATAGCTTTTTTTAATACTTTCAATGGTATCCTTTGAAATAATTCATAATTAAAATTTATAAATCCTTTCTATAGTATTATCTGAAGAAAATCTGTGTTAGATAATAATTGTCTGGATCGCATTAAACCCGGAGTGGCATGCGCAGACAACGCACAGAAGACGAGTCTTTCTCCTGTAAACTGTAGGCCTAGGCCTAACTGCAATGACCGGATATTTTCTATGTTAGTTTTCAACATTAAAACATACCTATAACTATTAAAAATTTAATTCATTTCAACAGCCTAAACTTGTTCCAATTGCTTTACTACTATTTTGTTCTTTGGCAATTAATAAAAATGCAAAAAACAAGGAATTTATTGAAAAAATTGTGTTGGGGTCATTTTTGACCCCACTGGTACTCAGTGTAACAAAAAAATTCTGGTAATCTGAGGGTTAATCTAATTTTGAATGGAAACGACGCTAATAGCCTAAGTCTTCGAAGCTCAGACGTAGCCTAACTGGCGTTAGCAAACCTTTGCTGCAAGACACTAAACACATAGACTGTATAGGCCCTACATACGATTCCCATTCGGTCATTTCAAATCTAAGTCTAGTCCTAGGCAGGGCTGAAAGTGAGCCTGGTCTGTCCGGGTCTCAGACCCGGCATTCATTTGTTGGCGCTTGAATAAACAATGGCATTTAGCACCCTTTTGCCCAAAGAGACCCGGCAATTTTTTCAAACGACTTTCAGCCCTGGTCCTAGGCCTATTGATACAATTATGACTTAAATGACACTAAGTACTTTTGTTTGCATGTGAATGTCAGTGACAAGTCTTATCGGTTACGGCTTTATTCTACGATTTGCACATAGGGGGACTTTGTCCGGGGGCTAATGTCCTACGCAAAATCGGGGGATATGTCCGGGGGATAATGTCCGGGGGGATAATGTCCAGGGGGCTAATGTCCTACAACCACGGCAGATATAGGACTACGTATCGGGGTTTCGGGTCGCACTGCAGCGAATCCTCTATAGATAGGGCCTAGCCTATCCCAATTCCAGAAGTAGGCCTAGAATTAAACCGGAATTTAGAAATCTCTTTTCTTAGTTAAAAAACATTATTTTGGTATGATGGCATTTCATACATACATAATACATACATAAATACATAATATGATACATACATACATACATACATACATACATACATACATACATACATACATACATACATACATGGATTTATGCGTGCATGTATGTATGAATATGGGGTGTAGGACATTAGCTCCCCGGACAAAAGCCCCCGACAAAAGCCCCCGGACATTAGAACCCCGGACAAAAGCCCCCCGGACAAAAGCCTCTCCGGACATTAGAACCACCGGACAAAAGCCCCCCCAGTTTTTGGGTAGGACATTATCCCCCGGACAAAAGCCCCCCTATGTGCAAATCATAGAATAGTGCCGTAACTGATGACTCATCACTGGCATTCACATGCAAACGAAAGTTTTTAGTGTCATTTAGGTCCTAATTGTGTCAGTAGACATAGACCTAGATTCGAAATTAAGGAATGGGAATCCTATAGGGCCTATAGGCCTACAGTCTATTTGTTTAGTGTCCTACAATAAAGGTTTGTTAGCGTCAGTTAGGCTACGTCTCAGCTTCGTAGACTTATTAGACTCGTTTTAATTCAAAATTAGATTCAATAAGCTTACATTAGAGAAATGAACGAATGGGAATCGTATAGAGGAATTAATTAAGTAGGCCTACTTGTTAGTGTCAGTTATGGGTATACAATGAAGGTTTGTTAAAGTCTGTTAGGCATTAAACTTTTATCTAGATTTCACAGGTTTCCATTAATGCCTTTAAATGTTTTATAATATGCATAATAAACCATCAATTAACTTAGCATTTTTCTTACAATGCTAAACTAATGTGCAATGTAGGCCTATAGATATTCGCTTAACTTAGGCCTATTGTTACATTTTGAGCATCATTTTTAGGTAATGTTATCACAGACTGGGGGGCTAATGTCCTACCTCGGGGCTTTTGTCCGGGGGCCTAATGTCCGGGAAGTTTGTCCGGGGGCTTTTGTCCGGGAGCTAATGTCCGTTCCCCGGTTTGTTTACATCAGCTAAGCGTTAAAATTTTATCTCATCATCGAAATCCTTGGGCTAAATGCCCGTAGGTGTCCGGCGCCACTCTCTATTTGAGTCTGTCTCGCCTCATGTTGCCCATCTTCAACCTGTCCTGTCTGCAGGTCCATACCATTAACATCTTGAACCAGCTAGACCACCTTGTCTGATGAAGAGAATATTGGGAGAGAGGCACGAAGGACACCCTGGGTCAATGCCCGCATGTGCCCCACGCTCTCTCCCCCCCGACTCTCTCCACTGACCGGCCTGTGCATGTCGGGGAACGGACATTTCCCCGGACATTTCCCCCTACCCTAGGACATTTCCCCCTCCCCCGTATGCGGAAACCATTGGTTTTTATGGTCTTCAACATATGAAAAGCGCTTGAGAAATGGAAGCTGGATGAAGACCTTTTACATGTGAAATAGAAGGTGGATTGATGAGAAAATGCAAGTTAAATAGAAGCTGGATGAAGGTATTTTTGATCTGAAATAGACGCTTTATTGATGAAAAAACACAAGTTAAATAGAAGGTGGATGAAGGTATTTTTAGATCTGAAATAGAAGCTGGATTGATGAAAAAATGCAAGTTAAATAGAAGCTGGATTGATGAAAAAATGCAAGTTAAATAGAAGCTGGATGAAGGTATTTTTTGATCTGAAATAGAAGCTGGATTGACTTAAGGGGAATGTCCGGGGTAAATGTCCTAGTCGAAATCGGGAGAAACGTTGAGGGGAAATGTCCGGGCGAGGGGGTAAATGTCCGGGAGGAAATGTCCAGGGGGAAATGTCCTACACTCGTGCATGTCAGCTCCACATCATGACACCTTGAAGCATCTGGGTCGCTATGTCACTTGTGCCGTGGTTTTTGCGGATTTCAATGGTCTTTGTCTTTTACTGCCAGCGGGAACGAACATTTCCCCCCTGGACATTTCCCCGGACATTTCCCCTTTCGCCCCGTATGCGGAAACCATTGTTTTTATGGTCTTCAACATATGAAAAAGCGCTTGAGAAATGGAAGTTGGATGAAGACCTTTTACATGTGAAATAGAAGGTGGATTGATGAAAAAATGCAAGTTAAATAGAAGCTGGATGAACCAGTCTTTCAGTCATGAAATTATGCAAAATTTGGTTCTAAATGACAGTCTAAAATGCTGCCATTGCAGCGTCCAAATTAAACATGACCTCTCCCTGCTAGGCGCTCGTCCTTCGGCTGCTCGCTTGTCCCACCCCACTTCTAGACCAAATCTCGGTCTCTGATAGATAGGGGAACGGACATTAGCCCCCCAGACAAAAGCCCCCCGGACATTAGCCCCCGGACAAAAGCCCCCCGCCCAAGGTAGGACATTAGCGCCCCAGGCTAGTATATCATTACCAAAAAATGACGCACAAAATGTAACAATAGACCTATCACTAAGGTGATTTACTAAATAATTATGAGATTAAATTACAAAAATATTAATAAGTTTATTATAAAAACACACGAATAATAATTAAGCAATTACAAATGTTGGGTGAACTAGACACATGCACGAGAGCACTCGTACGCCAGTTAAACACAATATTAAAATACACGCATAATAATAATAATGTTAGTTGATTAAATGAAATAATATTTATAATAATAATACCAGTTACTTAGCTTATACTCATTACGGATTCGTTCAGTTCTTCCTCGTTCCTTCCTTTCTTCTGCCGATGTTCCTGGCCCCCTCGTCTCCTCCGATTCTCCTTCCGCTCTCGACCAACCTTTTCCTCTGACTCCTTCCGACTGACTGGCCAACGCGTCCTTTCTCATCCCCTAGTTAAACCTTCTTCCCCGAGTCCTGGCCAGCGGCCAGCCAGCGCTCCTCGAGCCTCGTTCGGCTGCTCTCTTCCTCCGGATGCTCAAAACTCCTTCCCAAACATGGCAACTGCAAACTCCTCCTGGTCAGTTCTGCCTGCCCCTCTACCGCTTACCTGCCTGTAGCTGAATCTGCTCTAAGCTGCAGCGTCTGGTCAGTTCTCCTCGCTGACTCAATCCTCAAGTATTTCTTTGTGCGTCTGCTTGCAGACATCTCCTTTCCTCTTTTTCCTCTAACCATCATAACTGCCACTAACTCTCTGTATGCTTATCTTTCTCATTTACCCATTACATTTATGTAGCGCCTTTTTCTATAGTGTTATACTCGGTCCTCCCCCCGATAGCAGACGTCCCCGTTCTGCAATAATGTCTTGGGTGACGCTATATAAATAATGCCTAACATTGTAAATAAAAACATATATGTCTAAACCTAATGTTAATAATAATGAATAATTTTAAAATGTCCACAATGCAAAAATGTTCAAACCAATGTCAATAATTCTGACGCTCAAAAAAATTTCAGTTTCACAACTGAGATAATTTACGTCAAAATGTACGATAATGTTGTAAACAAGCCAACAAAAATTTCAATCGACCAAAAAATATTTGAAAAAATGAGTAAGGGATTAAGATCTGGAAGAATGACTTGGGAAAACGCCGTTCCTTGGAAGGCATGGAGTAAGACAACGTTTATGTGTTGTGCACGACTCCAGAGTAAGTGACGACGTGTGGAATCGAGTTTGATTGTGACGAGATGACGCGTTTTGTTTTTGCGCCAGTGGACTGCATTTGTGATCTCGTCCCGTTGACTCGACTTCCTTTTCGTCTTGAGGAGCAGCGCTGTTGTTGTAAGAAGTCATTTCTCCATTGACATGTAAACAGAAACACAAACAAGTATTATTAAACTTAAAACCATAATATAATGTTACTGATGATAAGGAAATGTGGATCCCCCATCTACAAAAATGTGCTTGATTTGAAGTCCTCCTGAAAAAAATAAATCTACTAAAATGTATGCTTTCCTTTGAAAAGATTCGAACTCTGTTGGAAATGCATAAATAATCTTCCAGCATTGATAATCTATAAAAAATTCAAATGTTAGTACATTGTTAGTATATACGTGACAAAATAACATAGCGTTAAGACAAAAACACCCAAAGTAAAACTTCTGTGACAACACAAGTAAAAATAACTTTCTACTTCAGAAAACACAACAAGCCTCTCATTAAAATTATGTAAACAAACTCTGTCATATTATACCACACTCTACATTCTCTGCTAAAATATTTGTAAACAATAATGCAATCCAATGCTAATATCTTTAATGCACACAAATACATGAATAATTCTTCACTCTAAAATACAATACTGCTTTTCTATGATATTAAATTGATGTGACCATATAATGATAATCATTTAAATTTGAAACACCATAATAATATACACAATAAACTTAAGTAGGTCACGCGTATAAATGTAAACAATGAAAATTTCTGATGACCATACTAGTCTGTTTGACACTCAGTGAACTGTAGAAAACTCTTTAAAACACATAATAAAGTTAATTAGGTCACACACATAAATGTAAACAAAGCAAAACTTCTGTTCGTAGACTCATTAAAATGCAACTTATTACTCTTCATTTATTGATATCTCCTTGCCATATTAAACATATTAACTTCGGGGGTCCCGTAGCTCAGTGGAGAGAGCGCTGGCCGTTAAACTGAGAGTCATCTGCGCGACCCGGGTTCAAGCCTCGCTCAGGGCATTAATTTATTAAAATTTATGTTAGCTGCCGCATGGCGCTTTGCTGTTGTGTTGCTTGACCCGGGTTCTGCTAAAAGTAAAGTTAGCCCCTCCCACTTCTGGCTTGGCCGATCAGAAGTGATCCAGTACTTAGGCCATTAGTTAAGTTACCGAACCCACTGCTGTAAAGCCGAACTGCGTGTCGTGCTACAGTGGGCCGTATTTCGTATAACATGTGCTTGTAATCGTTCTGCGGTGTGTCAGATTGAAGCATTAAAAGAAAATATTATTATTACCTCTCATCTTACTTCTCCTGTACTTAATTGCAACCCTCTCAACTGATAACATATACTGCAATTGAACAATGACTTCTTTATCTTTACATTTCTAAATGAGGTCATGTAAACAATGAAATATAATATTCTGTCTGCAATTGCATCAACAATTCCTCTGAAAATTAGGTCACTCTGTATACACTGGATAATGATAATCCTCACTTTTAATCTCTTTCTCTCTCTTCCTTTCCTTTCCTTACCATGGACCATTGGTAGTCCTTACCTTAATTCTCTCTCTGTGTAAATAATCACATGCTAATTTCTTGTAACAATGATCAGTGACTGTAATAATATTCCTTCTGTAATCAAGAAAACATTTCACTGGACATATGTAGTCCTTGTCTCTTCTCACTCACTTACTTCCTGTATCTGCTTAAAACATTTCATCTTCTGTATAATTTGTCTTCCTTCATAACTTCTGTAATATAATTAATTCAAATAAAACACACAACTTGTAAAATATTAAAAAAACACTGTTAATTCTGCTATCAAATATGTGACCAGATCTAGGTTATTCAACCCTTGTCCCTTCTAAGATATGATCCGTACAGACCAGCTGCTCTTAGAAAAATTTCTTCAGAATAAAAGAATAATGTCATTTAAATTTTTAAGGACAAAAACACACAAAGAGAATAGATGACAATTTTCAAGAACAATTTTGGGCGTCCCCTCAGTCCTAAATTTCTCTAACTGCATATCTGCTCTTACAAAATTTATTTGAGGTGCGACCTCGTGTCGATATAATTCTTTGTTTTGACAAATCTGGGACTAAATAACATTTCAATCTGCAGCAATGTGTGCCTTCAAATTTGCATAATTAATCTTCTACATTTGAATTCCTGTTTTACAGTCTATCTTCCTGTCACCTCTTGCTTTTACCGGCCCGTGTGTGGCTTAAAAAAAATTGCTTACGTTAACCTATCAGACACATTTCTTCCGTTTCACATGATCGCTGAGAATTCTTATCACCGTTTCCTTTTTCAGACGCTTTTCTTTGATGATCTTGGCAGCTAGTAGACACGTACCATACTTGTTCTGCACCTTGAGACTTAGAATTAGAGGCTACTTGGTTCTGATGTTGACTTTCATGCAATTTCATGGATATAGGTTGTCCAAGACAATACTCATCAATTTAAACATCTTTGACCTTCTTTCGCTCATCTTTCTGAATCTTCTGTAGAATTAGTTTACGACTCTTAATGGTTCAGAGCCTAAACTCGTCTTCTCTGACAAAATGATATCTCTGTCATACGTAGAACTGCATTTCATTCATGTTCATAGGATTCTGGTATCCCTGTTTAGTTTTAAACGTCTCTTACGATGTAGGTGACATGTCCAATTCTCTGGCAACGTAGCATGTTTACTAAAATTTTCGTCGTAGTTGAAGATTTCCCTTTTCGAGTTTGCATATCACTTTCGTTTCTCGCTTTTGCTTTTCGCTTTTCGGTTTTGTGGAAATGGTATCCACTCCAAATCTCATGTAACTGATCTCGTGAACCTCGTCAGATTAGAAAGCACCACTGAATCTGTGGTCTTTTATGAATCGATATCTGTAAACACCTCTTGACCATCTGCATCGAGTAGTGAAGTGCCACCACTGACGCAGAAGCCGACGCTCACAAACTATCGTCCACTGTGTAAAATGTCACCTCGCTGAAGTAGTACAGAAGAATATGCAACTCTCTTCTGAAATATGCCCTACGTTTCCACACACCCCCACGTTCACGCAACTCGCTCACTTGCATTAGAGCTGGCTGCAACACAAGATCCACAGAGTCAACTGTTTGTATTGTTCGAGCATTCTCGAACACCCAGAATAGTCACATACAATGTCGGTGAAGTTTCGCACACGTAATTGTTCAATCTGTTCCATAAATATACACTGCGATCCATTTGAACCCAAATGTACAAGCTTGCGTCTAAGTTTTCGAATAAAAGATGAAGAGTTCACTGTCTGATCTGATAAGTCTGTCCTGTGAAGTTTTCTTTTAGAATATCTGATTTGCACACACTGAAGACTTTGTGTATACAAAATTAAGTAAATAAATCACAACTTAACACGGGCAGGCAACTGTAAAAAAAACCTAGATCTGGTCACCTCTAAAAATTAAATTTTAAATTACTGACTGTTTAAAAATGTTACAGTACATCTTGCATATAAAAAAATTAATTTCTTGTATTTATGGAAAACACTTGCTCAACTGGTAAAGAAAAACACTTGCTCAACAATATATATTATATCAAAGTTAGTTATAACCAACAATTGAAATTCACGTCAGTCCATTTAAATTAATTGAAAGATTCACTTGTCCAATAACATTCAGTCTCATGCCATTGGTGCTATATAATTTCCACTATCAACTTTAGAAGGCTGCACTCATGTGTGAAGATATGACCTGTTCACTTTCTTTCACGGTCGAAAATGCCTCGTTCAAAAAAAATAATCTGTGAAAGATACTTGTTGCATTTTGACGAAAATTTTGCAAGTTGCGCAAATCTTGCAAAATGTTTGCGTTTCTGCTATCGTGAAACCGTGCACATCTTCTACACTGAGAATAAAATTCAATCATTCGAAAGCTTTACATTTTAGAATAATAATTTGGCTTTTTAAATTTCTGATTGAATAGTTTTTGAATTTATATTTGACATTTCGAAATAATCTTGTCTTTTGGGTTTCTGTTAAAATTATGTGACAGCAAAACGTTTTTTTAAAAATTAAGTAGGTAGTCAAGATTATAAATCTTCTCGGACTTTACTGATTATTCAGATTTTTGCTTTTTTTAACTTCAAAAGCTATTTTTGCCTTTTTTTTATTTTCAATTCCTGTAAATTAAATTCACTCTAGAGTCTAGACATATGACAAACCATCTTCGGTCATGTTGCCAATCACCTGTAAAACATGGAGTCAATAACAAAGCAGTCTCTCCTTACTCTACTTTAACTCGTGCGCTGTACATTTTAAATTTCTAGTTCCTCTGAAAACTTAATAGACTTCAATAATAAAATTAATTCTTAAGTTGCTCACTTAATATCACACTGTAATGAATAATCTGTTAATGTGGATAACAATACACACTCATCTATAAATCAATCAGGTCATGGCTTAATAATACCTGAACACTTCTCACTATAAAAAATTAATATGTCTGCACTGAAAAACTCAACAATTCTTTCTCAGTAATTTCTCTGTTACTACGACAAGTCTGGTATGAATCCTGGTTGATTCCTTCTTTTTAACAACAGCCTCTCAATATATCTATATATAATCTAAAAATCACTTCGACTACTCGTAATCATAATCAATCATTAACTCTGTTAATCTCTAAAGCAACTCGAATCAGCCAATGTCAACAATTTATTCAGGTGCGTTTAAAATAAAGATTCCATCACATAATAGTCTAAAATTCCCAAAACCTTACTTTAAAAAAAACCCAGGCCTATACGACTAATTAAATAATATTATGTTTTCCTTACATGAGTGAAACACGTTTAAGTCTTGGTTTTGTCGGCCACTTCGTCTGGAATGGTCCACCACTCCTTAACACCACATCGTTGTTCATCAGTCGTTTTCTTTTCCTTCTCTGCTGCGGTTAGCGGAATTTGTCGGTCATCTCTGTGATTAGGGTGAAATCTAAAGACTTGAACACTATAAAATATTTAAAATTATCATAATACACGAAAATTTGGTCGGTACATTGGATAAGATGTTTCGTATTTGGAGCCAGGAGTCAATATTTATATTTCATCTGATTCCTCATCACGTCATAAGTCCAGACATATCAAAATGCACCATAGCTCCCTCCAGCGTTCAGTCGTTATTGGTGCACGCTGTTTTACTGGTTGAAACTTGTACCTGTAGATCTCATGCCCAACTAATGAATGCGCTGGTGATATCAGATAATATACATTGCATGACTCGATGTTGAACTGTTATACTCTCTTGCACATACCTCCTATTATGACCAACGTCTCTCGACTCCTCACAAAAATTAGACTTTCAGGAAGATATTCATTATTCAAGGTAGGCCTACTTATTAAGTCTTTATGCGACCTGAAGAAAATGCTAGTAATTAAAAATATAAATTATGATTCTAGGCGAACTGGAGACCTGTATAATAATTGTCATCGCCGTCTGTCCCTAATAAGATAAGCGCTAGATGAATTCCTTCAAGTTATATGAACAATGAGTCAAATGCGGCACACCATAAATTCATGCAATAAGTGATTATCGTAATGAAGCAATTATATTCATGCGGTTATTATAAATTCATGCTGTATGCCTGCTGTTGGCAACGGAACTAGCTCAACATGCAGTTAACACAAAAGGAACATCTTCTGGCTTAATATGCTAAGTTTAGTGAACGGAACCCAAACATATCGTCCTGCCTAGAGCTGAGTCATCCGCGGTCAGTGCATGTACAGCGGCTGCATCTCGGACGCTAATGGTACGCGCTAAGAAACAACACGACAGCCGCATGATCCTAAGATGACGTTAGTTCTAGAGCGGTCTGCAAAGATTTGCGATAAATGTTAGTGTTCCGTTGTTAGTCAAAATTAATTAATGCTTGGCTTGCAAGAGGAATTTGGTTCTCGATCGGTTCTCCATCAAATTATCACTAAGGTGATTTACTAAATAATTATGAGATTAAATTACAAAAATATTAATAAGTTTATTATAAAAACACACGAATAATAATTAAGCAATTACAAATGTTGGGTGAACTAGACACATGCACGAGAGCACTCGTACGCCAGTTAAAGACAATATTAAAATACACGAATAATAATAATAATGTTAGTTGATTAAATGAAATAATATTTATAATAATAATACCAGTTACTTAGCTTATACTCATTACGGATTCGTTCAGTTCTTCCTCGTTCCTTCCTTTCTTCTGCCGATGTTCCTGGCCCCCTCGTCTCCTCCGATTCTCCTTCCGCTCTCGACCAACCTTTTCCTCTGACTCCTTCCGACTGACTGGCCAACGCGTCCTTTCTCATCCCCTAGTTAAACCTTCTTCCCCGAGTCCTGGCCAGCGGCCAGCCAGCGCTCCTCGAGCCTCGTTCGGCTGCTCTCTTCCTCCGGATGCTCAAAACTCCTTCCCAAACATGGCAACTGCAAACTCCTCCTGGTCAGTTCTGCCTGCCCCTCTACCGCTTACCTGCCTGTAGCTGAATCTGCTCTAAGCTGCAGCGTCTGGTCAGTTCTCCTCGCTGACTCAATCCTCAAGTATTTCTTTGTGCGTCTGCTTGCAGACATCTCCTTTCCTCCTTTTCCTCTAACCATCATAACTGCCACTAACTCTCTGTATGCTTATCTTTCTCATTTACCCATTACATTTATGTAGCGCCTTTTTCTATAGTGTTATAGACCTAAGTTAAGCGAATTAACATTGTAAGATTTTGCAAAGTTAATTGAAGGTCTACTATGCATATTATAAAACATTTAAAGGCATTAATTGAATCATACACACACAATCTTGTTGAGGTGTATAAAGATGACCAGGGGCTTCTATCCCCCTAAGAGCCCGGGCTCAAACCATCTTCTTCCCCCCCTCTTCCTGGATCCGACAACATGTTATCTAGCCCATTCATCTGAGGAATGGTTTATGAGATTGGGGGTTGAGGAAGAAGTGCGCCCCCTCCCAAAAAGAGATTTTTTCAATTTCCGCATTGCAATTTCATCATTTTATTTATTTCAGAAATATCAGAAATTTTATATAGCCTAGCGCTTCTTCAAGCTCTTTAAGCTGTCATTTTCACAACTAGGCTACTATATTTCAGTGGAGGGATTGCTGAAAATAGTCGTATAGGACTTAATAAATAGGCCTACTTAAAATTATTATACTTAAATAATAATGATTTTGAAATTTCCACATTGTAAAGGTAGGTTACTAGCTGTTTATGATGTCATCCTAACAAAATTACTCTAATAGGGCCCACTTCATTGCTGATAAAAGAGTGACTTCAGATTTCGATAAATATATTTAGAATTACAATAATTTCTTTATTTGTCAAGTTCAGCAACTCAGTTCTGCTGGTGATCATGGACTGTAGGCCTAATGATAATGAATGATTGCCGCCGAGAATAAACTTACAGCGGCTTATAGCCTATTTGCTGCAATTCAATCGGCTTATCTCTATTGCCCAAGACGGTCATGCATTATTATTGAATTTATTGACCAATATACAATTAGCAGAAATTGTTACAAAAGGTACACAAACAGAGCGAGAACTACTAAACTGCCAAAATTGGGTATAGACATGTGCTTAGCGCCTCTGACCAGTGTGCAGTGCAAGAGGTGCTACATGGATTTATGGATAGAGTACAATGCAATAGAATGAAAATTCAATGTAGGCCTGCATAATAGCCTTATGATGTTGTTTTACTAAGTGTTCAGGGAACACAACATTTTGAAATTTGAGTCTGAAATTCGAAATATAACATTAGAGACATTTAGTTGTTTGTCCTGGACACGACGTTAAACTGCATCCATCCTCTGCCACAGGGAACCAACAACGTCCCTGCGCCGGTCCTAAGCCCGGACGAAAGGAGGAAGGTTTGCCAGATGGGTGGCGATACTCTGGCAAGACGATTGAAATCCGCAAAAACCACGACACAAGTGACATAGCGGCCCACATGCTCCAAGGTGTCATGATGTGGAGCAGACATGCACACGCCGGTCAGGACAGACCAGTGGAGAGAGTCGAGGGAGAGAGCGAGCATGGGACACAACGGGCATTGACCCAAGTTGTCCTTCATGCCTCTCTCCCAATATTCTCTTCAACCAGACAAGGTGGTCCAGCTGCTTCAAGATGGTTTTAGTATGGAGCAGACCTGCTGAACGGACCGGTTGAAGCTGAGTAACATGACTTGAGACAGACTCAGACAGAGAGTGGCGTCGGACTCCTACGGGCACCGTGCCCATGGATATTGATGATGATGATGATGATTTAGTTGTGCAAAAAATGATATTTCTACAAGTATTAATATTAAATCAAGTTCATTATAATGATTATGATTGATTGATTGTGTCATTTGTTAAAATAGCAAATAATATTATGAAAATCACATAATCGTAAATTTTATCCCGGTATAGCTTATACCGTATAGGCTATATTATAACAATTCATGTGATGCAAAAATGCAGATAGTATAGCTATAGAGGGGGTGGCAACGGCCAAGTAGGGGATCGCCTGCTGGGGCTATGCCATCAATGGTGAAGGTCTCGACCGAAGTACCATCTTGGGCATAACTCGAGGTGGACAGGCCCAGCAGGAACCCTGAAACAGCCGGCGAACGTGGGCGGCACCGGAGGGGATGGAGCTCCCTCTCCATTCCTGGAAATTAACCAAAGAGAATGAGGGTCTGTCAGATGAGTGGCGATGCGCTGACAATAGGGCCTAAAGAAAAAACACGATTGAAATCCAATGCCAGTAAACGAATACGCCTAAAGGAAAACATCATGCAGAAGCTGATCGGAAGAAAGTTGAGACTTTTTGGGCACATCCAGGGCCTACTATCCCCCTGAGAGTTGGAAGCAATCCCCCTAACAGAATTTTTTTGCCATTATTGCAAGCGCCTAAGGCGCGAAGCTGCGAGTGCCGAAGGCACGAAATCCATAGCGACTATAGGGGTCTAGGGAAGTGTCGTAAGCTCCCCCAGCGGGGTCTGGGGCGGAGCCCCAGAAACCAACGCTTTTTTAGCTGTTGGCATCGACTAGAGTGCACGTTCTAGGCTCTTGTTTGCTAGCTGTTTGTGAACGATAAAGTCATGAAAATTTCACTTTTGGGGGGATTTTTGTACCTTTTAAAGCTGTCTTCTTCACAAAATTGCTCGTGAATTCAATGCTCAGAAACGTGGTTTAGGATATATCACAAAATGTCACATCCCCATTATTTCATTTGTTTAATTTGCACAATGCAGTGGTAACAGTGTAAAATTTTTCATTAGGGGTTAACAGTACGTTAAACACTGTAGTAGTCTTGTGAAGTTTGGAAAGGTCCATCATTCAGTAAAATATCGACTTCTGTTGGTACCATATATGAAATTGAGTAGTCTACTGTCCGTTGTACAATACTCAGCAACATTCATTTTTGGATCCAGACAAATCCCATGGACATTTTTCAGGACCACTCTCCGTAATTTCCTCTCTGATTTCCACCAGGGCATTTCAATAAGATAATTCCCTCGAACATTTTCCTCAAATGCAGGCTACACAGTTGTAAGGAATGTGTATTTGTACATACTTCAATAATGCTTTAATGTTTGAGAGTGGAATTTATAAGCCATGTGCTTTACTTGATTTTGAACTTCAATTGTTGAGCAGCCAAGCTTTTATTGCTTGATTAATGTTTACTTAAACAGATTAAAAACCTTTAGGCCAACTATAAACAAAAGCAGGCCTACAAATTTACTGTTGCTTGTTTGCCTCATATCACTAAAATTCATTCATAAAATATAGTTCATTTTATTTGAGACCTAAATTATAAAATAAATGCAGTAGATATAAAATATACTTTAATTTTTTTAAAACAATTAATGTAATTATTAGGAGTTGTGAGAGCGAGCGCCAAATACGCGCGTGGACAAATGTAAGTGACTGTAAAGCAAAGGTCGTACTAAATTAATATCTACCCTTGACATGGTTGATGATGATGATGATGATGATGATGATGATGATGATGATGATGATGATGATGATGATGATGATGATGATGATGATGATGATGATGATGATGATGATGATGATGATGATGATGATGATGATGATGATGATGGTTTCTGATGATGATGATGATGATGATGATGATGATGATGATGATGATGATGATGATGATGATGATGATGATGATGATGATGATGATGATGATGATGATGATGATGATGATGATGATGATGATGCAACTCATTTCTTCAGCAATGAAGTAGCGGCGTCGAGAAAACGTTTTGACAGAGCTCAAAGAACAATGAATTTAAAATTTATGTTAACGTTTTGCATATTACGCTTTAATAGGTGCATAGGAATTATTATGAAGCATTGACCGGAAGAGAAAATAATATGAGACGTCAAGCGGTCTCATTATGCAGGCACTCACTTGATAGGTCTAAGGCCTAGCCCGCCGATAGGGGGGACAGAGGGGCAAATGCCCAGGGGCACGGCGACTTTTAGGGGCCTGGAGGAGGCGCGGGCTACAATAATCATAATATGTTTCATTAGGTTGATTACGGGCGGCGGGCCCGTTTGGTCCCTGCTTATAATCACTTATGTTACTTAGCTCAATTATTGTTTGTGATTTATGTTTTTTTTAAAGATAGCCTAATAGGCTATGCCTGTTACATAACTACAAGTCTACAACTGTTTGAGTTTCAAGCAACTGTCCATTAGCCTACCTTGTGAATTACTTATCAGTGTTTTGCCAAAGAATCAGAATGCTCTTCTGCTTAATTATGCGTTGTGAGAACTCTAAAATAATGATAAATTTCTCTCCCAACGATAGAATATTTGATGAACACAAATCTGGAGCACAAAAAAAAGCTAATAAGTTTGAAAGGCAACAGCTGGTAAGCTTACTATTTCAATTCAGAATATCAAAAGAGAGCCATAGCAGCCCGTAGGCTAATTACATGTAGGCTTAGCCTACTCATACATAGGTTGATTCTAGTGAATTAAACTGGCATGCATTACGATAGTATAACTAACTTATAGATGAAAATGAAGCGTCGTGTTAGTAGGCCTAGGCCAGCGGTTCCCAAACCGTGGCCGGCGGGCCAAAAGTGGCCCGCCAAGCCTAATAAAATGGCCCGCCAGGCCTCACAGTGGCCCTTATCTCTCAAAGAATTAAAAAAATATATGAAAAAGTGACAATTTTGACAGGATACAATACATAATTATATTATATTACAAATTATTTTATTTTGACGTCTATAAATAACATTAAACATTCTATTTTTAATCAATTATAACAATTTTATATGCTTTTAGTTAATTCAATTTTAGCATTGTGGCCCCCAATGTTCTTTAACTAGGAAAAAGTGGCCCTCTTGTAATCCAACTTAGAAAAAGTGGCCCTAACGTCAAAAAAGTTTGGGAACCACTGGCCTAGGCCTATATTAATTCCAAAAGAAGACTTTATAAATAAGAATTATTTACAATTCTGAAATTATAGAAACTGTCAAAAGGCTTTGTTTTGATATTGGCACTCTGTCTCCAGGGCCTGCGTTAAGGCCTATACACAAACGATTGAGACGATATAGGCTGCTATAAATTTTAGCGTATAAGAAACGGTCCTCCAAGACATTCTGACAATTTTCCAGGCGTTGAAGAATTTGCATTTCCGAAGTGCAATTCTTAGGTTCGCAGACAATATGGTGAATTACGAGGATATTTTAAACGACTTTGCTGCAATTAGATCCAGAAAGGTTACTTGCTGATTACTATAGGCCTATAATTTGAAAATAAAATTCAATAAATTAAGAACTTATTGAAATCATAAATGTAAGCATTAGCGTACATTCATGCCAACATTATTGCTGAAAAAACCGAAAGATAGTTTGGGGCCCGTCACTGCTCAGCTCAGGGCTCCGGAATTTCTGTCGGCGGGCCTGACTAAGACTAAATAATTGAAATGCGCAGCTTAGTAAATCCTATCGTTAGCAAATCGATATCACTGAATGAGCTTCAACGGAGTTCAATTGCATATCGACCTAGTCTGTTTGACCGACTGTATTGCAATCGGAGCATACTCTAGTAGGCTAATCCACGAATTAAATACCCGCGTAAGAGAATTACTGAATGAAATAAGAATCCAAATCCTATTGCCATAAATAGTCCTCCACTAGGCCTAAAAGTCCGCTAGCTTGTGCTGGAGGTTGGAGATAAACAGCTTCACATTTATTAAAAACATTTGTATAGCACAGTTCAATAGGCCTACTACAATAGTATTTTTTATTGATCATTCACACTTACAGTATTATGCAATTGAAACAATTCACAAAACGCAATGACAGAAGACAGTTTAACTACTGTACTAGCAGAACAGACAGCCTGCAATAGGCCTACACGGCACAGACATTTCCCCCTCTACAACCACCGACAAACCTTCCAGGACAAACCATCTGACAAAACCCCTTCCAGGGTGGCACAAACATATGGTCGAACATATTGACTATGATTATGGAAAAATGCATATTTCGATTTCTTCTTCTTCTGATTTTACACATCTAACCTCAACGGCATCCGTTGAATTCAGCGCGCACATTTCGCCGATCTTCATCTCAGCGACCTCAATTCGCCGCCGCGAAACACAGCGCCTATACAATTCGCCGCCATTCATTTAAGCGACTACAGAATTCGCCGCGATCAAAGACAGCGACTACACAATTCGCCGCCATTCATTTCAGCGCTGCTTCAGAAGTACGTTGCTAGAAACCGTGCGCAAACAACACTTGTTATTGATACGAACTTCAAAGCAAAATCAAAGGCTTAGTCTAATTATCCAGATCGTTTAATTCAACTTCTATTTAAATAACAACTATTTTTCAATCTAGCTCTAATTTAAGCAAGAACATTTTCCTCAATCCAGTTCCAATTTAAGCAAGAATATTTTCTTCAATCTGTCACAAAGTTCTTTTTAGAGTATGGTCAGTTATGCCCCGCCGGTTAGAACGGGGAGTTTATAAAGCAATTCAGAAGCCAGTGTAAATTAAAGCAGTTATTATTTAGCCAACAAAATAAACGATAAGTTACCGTGCATAACACGGTTTAGTCAATAGTTGATAATATAATCAAATCCGATGTTATTTAACTACCCCGGACATCGACCGAATCCCGACCCAGGTTTCCCCCCTTCCCAACAATTCCGTTATGACTCACAACTTGTTGAACGTCCAAGGTTCCTTAGGCGGGACCGTTTCTCTGGAATGGCTTTTGCTTCCGAAGATTCACTGCGTCATGATGTCGTTGTGGTTCCAAGATGCGCTTGAAGGGGATTCTAGCGTCGAGAGTCCTGTGGCTTCGACGCAGGGGATTCTTACGTCGAGAATTTCGCTGCACCGACGAACGGCACTCCTCGTTCGTCCAGTTCCCGTTGCACAGACGACCAGCGTTCTGGTCCGTCTTGGTTCCCGTGGCACAAACGACCAGCGTTCTGGTCTGTCTTGGTTCCCGTTGCGCAGACGACCAGCGTTCTGGTCCGTCTTGGTTCCCGTTTCACAGACGACCAGCGTTCTGGTCCGTCTTGGCTCCCGTTGCTTTGAGTACCGTTGCACAGACAACCAGCGTTCTGGTCCGTCTTGAGTACCGTTGCACAGACAACCAGCGTTCTGGTCCGTCTTGAGTACCGTTGCACAGACGACCAGCGTTCTGGTCCGTCTTGAGTACCGTTGCACAGACGACCAGCGTTCTGGTCCGTCTCGGTCCGACTCGTCTGTAGTTCGTCTCTCAATCGACCTCTCTCCAGCTCGTCTCAACGCTGACTGAACATCCGTTGCATTCACTCCTTGACGTTGCTTTGTTGCCCATCCCTTTTGACGGCCCTTCCCTTTGGACCCCTCGGTCACCGTATATCTACCCAGCGTGCCTACGTACCCATCGCCTCCGAATTAATAAAGTTCATGCCTAAGAGAGATACGCAGCGTTTCAATCGACATATTAAAAGTCCTGTAGCATTAAAAGAAATCGCTCCTACCCGAAGTCTGCAGCGTACACTGAACTAAATCTACATATATACACTATTTCTAACCTTCTACGAGCTGTCTAAATATATATCCTAGCCCGTATATCTAGCTACGCCTGAATGAACAGGATGTCTACCTGCCTATCCCATAGCGTTTCTACAGCTGCAAATGCAATTCGTGACACAATCCCGCTTCCATTTAAGTAAAATTTAATAACTGAACAAACGATTGAACTATTTTAATTATTTCCTCTTGCAGTACTGTGTGTAATACATTTAAACTGTTAATCATTAAAATAAACTTTGACATTGTTATCATTAGAGTCGCTGAAATGAATGGCGGCGAATTGTGTAGTCGCTGTATTTGATCGCGGCGAATTTTGTAGTCGCTGAAATGAATGGCGGCGAATTGTATAGGCGCTGTGTTTCGCGGCGGCCAACTGAGGTCGCTGAGATGAAGATCGGCGAAATGTGCGCGCTCAATTCAACGTAAACCGTTCTCAACCAATGTTTCCGCAGTGCGTTTGCAGAAGCGTTCAATAAAGCACATACTTAATTACTTATTACGATGCAGTATGTGTGTGCTTGGTTTCCTTAACTAATGTTATTACAAGTTTTGAAGTTTTATTATTTTTAATAAATCGAACTTATAGGTTGGTTAGAACACTTCTAATTGATACAACTGCTGTTTGAGCAAGAATTGGACATCTTTAATGTATTGAAGGTCAGAGAGATGTACGAGTAATGCTTTTGAGCGGAAGTCTGGGATTAGTTCTGAGACTTCAGTAGCAACACTGACAATTTTATAATTATGGCGACAGCTAAAAAGTGTTGCTATTATTTGTAGATAGACCTGGGAGTCGACCCCAATAAGTCGACCCCAGTCGAATTCGTCATCCCAAGTCGGGTCGGGTCGTTTCTGCTCACCGCAACTGACCCCAAGTCGAATTTTTTAGAGAGAAGTCACTTGAAGTTGTTTTGACCACAAGTCGACTTAAACCGACTTGAGACACAAACATAGTTAAATGTGTCACTTCAAGCCAATGATCGTGAGACCAGGACAACATTTAAGCAGCTTTTGTAGTGTGTTTACAAGAATGATTGAGGCCTTTGCTAAACAGAGACTTTGCCTACTTATTATTTTACCGGTAGGCTATCGTGCAGACTGCCGTCTATTCATATAATTTGTTATTCTATGCTAAAACGTCACGCTTAGGCATGCGCTTAATTAAAATGGTTAAACAAAGTGTTACTAAAATAATATTATTATTAGCACGTGTGCTTATCAAGACATGGACACGATCAAATAATGAACTTCTAGTGCTCAGTGAATTCGGCGCAAAGAAAGCTGGATCTACAAGGCCTACAATAAATCGATAGTTTGGCGCTACTTTGATAGGCCTGCGCTGTATCTGCAGTCGTCTGCAGACGGAAAACTATTGTATACGGGCCAATTGGGCAATGAACGACTTTACTGACAGTGAGTCGGCCTAGGCTACTATGATCGTAGTAGCCTACTGCGGGATGATGCGCAGTATTTGCTAAGTTTCGAAATGCTGTTAGTGGCCGAATAATTATGAAAACAGAATTGCAAATTATCGTCATAACACGCCATGTAGTGCGACCAGTCCGCGGTCGCCCATTTTATCTTAGACATTGCGCGCTTTACAAATTTATTTAATATTAATATTAAAATAAAATAATAATAATGAGTGTCATCTGAATAATCACAGACAATGGACCAGCGAAATTCATAGGCCTAGACTCTAATAATTTGCAGTCGCATTGTCTAGGCTACTAGATGGCCCAAAGCATCACAAAACCATTCAAACTGAAACACAAACAGCCTGAAATGAACCTTAAAAAACTTTAACAAATTCATGAATCAATTAAGTGTTGAGGCCTCATCACTCGTTGGTAGGCCTATATGTAATTAATGCTTGCCATGAAAAATGGCTTGACTTCTGGTATTAAAAGCTGTACGTAGACCTTGGCTAATGGCTATTATCTGGTACCATGTCAGAAGTCGACTTCAAGTCTGAAGTCGGTTGTTTTTCTGTAACGTTGGGTCATGTCGTTTTGACTCAAAGAAGTCGACTTCAAGTCGACCTCAAGTCACCTTAGGGTCAAGTGGGGTCAGATTGGCTGACCAAAGTCACTCCCAGGTCTATTTGTAGACGGTGGCAAGTTAAGATGTAATTAAACCTAATGATTTAGCCTAACTCGTAAATTGTGCTAAGCGTCGATATTCTTATTTGGCTGGAGTAAAACTGAGGTTTTTCGAAATTGTCAGCAGGCCTTCCGTGAGTAGGAATTAAATCACAATAATAATAATAATAATAATAATATTAATAATAATAATAATAATAATAATAATAATAATAATAATAATAATAATAATAATAATAATAATAATAATAATAATAATTTGTTCAGCGACTCTCGGTGGCTAGTCAAGGAGGGAATGCCATCTGTCTCTTCGATTGTAGGACATTATCCCCCGGACATTATCCCTCCGGACATTATTCCCCCGGACAAAAGCCCCCCGGACATTATACTCCCTGGGTAGGACATTATCCCCACACAGGAGAATGAGAAGGTCAAAATGTTACATAAAAAACAACTTTCGCGAGGCAAATCAAACTATTCAGGGCTATGTATTTCAAACGTCTTCCTTTTATAAAGGGGAAAACTGATTGACGATTTACATTCTTTCAAATAGAACATAGTTACTAATTAGGCCTAGGCCTATCAATGGAAACGACGCTTTAGGAAGTCTGCGAAGCGCAGACTTACACGACGTTAACAGGCCTCCATCGTAGCCATATATGACGCTCATAACCATGCCCAGGCCCGCAGACAGAAATTCCGAGGTCCTGGGCTGAGCAGTCACGGGCCACAACTATTTTTAGGCCTATTGAAAAAATTTACACTATAAGCAGCAATAATGTGGGCATGAATGTACACTAATACAGCAGTAGTAATGCTTACATTTGTGAGTTTTTAATGTTAAGAATTTAATTTTCAAATGATATGGTAATCAGCAAGGAACCTTTCTGTATTTAACTGCAGCAAAGTCATTTCAAATATACTGGTAGTTCTCCATCTTGTCTGCGAAGCTAAGAATATGCACTTTGTAAATGCTCTTTTTTCATCGCCTGGGAAATCGTCCGAATGTCTTGGAGGGCCGTGACATTTCTAGGTGTGCTGGAAGCTGAGACATTAAAAATTTGTATTTTGGTCGGCCATTTTGAAAAAATGGCCGCCATTGAAGCCGTGGGGAACATTTGCAATGGCTCTGATGGAATCCTCGCCCCTAACTATGTATGTTTAGACACCAAAATGATGATTCTATGTTTACTGAAAGCTGAGATAAGTTCAAATCTGTAAAATGGGGCCATTTTTAAAAATGGCTGCCATTGGGGCCAGGGGTCAAATATGCGTTGGCCTTATAGCCAAATCTTTTTCTTATGACACGTTCGTAGAATGTACCAAATATTATGCTTGTATCACAAAGTGAACAATTTTTAGCAAGGCCTCTGTACTAACAGCCCGATATTCAATGTAAAAAGCACGAAAACAACCATATTTTGAACCCCATTTTGGGGGTGACCCCATGGTCGGATTTTGGCGGATTTTAGATATGTTGTTCAGCAGAAAATTTTGAACAGGAAACCGTCTTAAAAGCTTGTGTTGCAATTTTGCCGAGGTTCACCATAATTATATTTGAGCTAGATTGCCTGGACTAGGCCTACTTCTCTTCATTTGGGGAATACTCGATTAATACGGGGATACTCTATTAGTGACACCGGCAATGTCCGGCATTGTACCATGTATTTTCTAGCCTTTTTAATTAGACGCAGGTATTGGTCATATGGTTGCTCTCTTCTCTCGTTTCATAACAATAAAATATAGACCCATTTTAGTCGTCACAACTAATTTCTTAATATCTTTAATGAAATATAAGGCAAACAATTCGTGTTTGTATGCCTAAATTTTGCATTTGTTTGAAGGCTATTGCATTATATAATTGTCTTTGCGCTTGTCAACTAGGAAATTCTGTTGAATTTTGTTGAAGAAGTACTAAGTACATGTAAATAAGAACTTACAGTTGCTTTTTTTAGATGCATGCCATGGCTATACATCCTTCACCAGTGGTGTCATGCAGTTTAAACTGAAGCACATTTGTGGTACCATTGAGGATTTTTTTATAAACCTCACTCGAATGTTGATTAATATTTAAGCATTTATATAAGGTTGCACGACAACTGGTTCAAAGACAACTGGTTCATGGACAATTTTTTCATGGACAGCTGGTTCACGACAGTTGTTACACGACAATATTATTGTCAGCTAATATTATTGGAGCTGGATTGATGAAAATGTTCGTGCGTAAAATGGAGCTGGATTGATGAAAATATTCTTGCTTAAGTTGGAGCTGGATTGTAGCACAAACGCTAGAGAAATGGAACATGGATAATGGTATTTTTATATCTGAAATAGAAGCTGCATTAATGAATGGAATTATTGAGAAATGGAAGCTGGATTGAGGATTTTCATTCATGTATTTCAACATGCATGCAGTTTCTATTTCTGAAGCGCTTTATCATTAATAAGGGTGCCGTTTCTGAAGCGTTATTTTTGTCAATGAAGCTTCTACTTCACATATATGGAACCTTCAATCAGCCTCCATTCACCATTTGCCGGTGAGCCAATGATATTGTCGTGTAGCCTACCAATTGTCGTGAACCAGTTGTGAGTGAATGAATTGTCCGTGATGACCGTCAACCAGTTGTCGTTGAAGTTGAACCAGTTACTGTATTCGGCGAACCAGCTGTAGTGACACATTATTTAGTGCCAAGAAGTAGTTATGATGCATACATGGGGAACGGACATTAAGCCTCCCCCAAACAAAGTCCAAAGACAAAAACGACTCCAGACAAAAAAACATTTGCACTATTGGGTAGGACACAACCCCCTCTGTAAGTACATAAATTGCTTACGTATAAGTTATTGTCCTTAGTTCAAAATACATATTTTAGTAGAACACAAGTTGGATTGATGACAAGATTTCTGGCTAAATACAAGTTGGGATAACTATTACTTGTCTGGAGGATGAATTGAAGAAAATGCTCATGCTTAATCTGGAGCTTGATTGTTGAAAATGTTCCAGTTTATACTGAAGCTGGATTCAAGAAAAACATGTTTCAAAAATAAAAGGCCAAACAAAATTAATTTTGTGCTTCCGGTAATGCGACCATTCCACTTTTATTGCCTTGACTTAGATAATTTTGTGAAAATATTTTAAAAAATGAAATTTTTTAATAAAACAAAAATTTTAAAAAATTAAGCATTAAAATGTTTTTTAACATTGCCTTTCGTATATGAGTTGTACAACTTAACATTCACCAAAGCAGAAGATAGCGTAAACAGCCTTCTTTTAAGGTACATAAGGGCCTGTTAATTAGAGTGATCAATAGTTCTCATGGTCAGTTTGAAAGGGCAGGCGGTTGTGGGTGGAGAGTAATAGACCTGACAGGAGGGGCTTTCTAATGGTAATTCCTTGCAGCTATTCCCTAGAGCAGGGGTTCTCAAACTTTATTTTTATTGTACCCCCAAGTAAAAAATCGAATGATGGCGTACCCCAGCAAAATCAGATCAGAAACAAAATGCCATTGCGAAGTCCCCTTGCAGTTTAAACTAAAAGTCCTTTTAATCATTGGTGTAGGCCTAATAGAGTTGCGCACAGGGGTCACAATTTAAAATATGCATAGTTTTAATCATGCATTCCTATTAACAAAATGGAAAATTGCTCTACAATCTCTGTAAGAAAGTGTGAAACAATAGCGTTATAATGCTGTGTGCTTGTTTTGACTAGCACAGATTTTAAATAAAAAAATTACCTGATTTAATATTTGTCAATTTCAAACGCAAATTTATGCCACAGTTTTTGGATAGCAATAATAGTTTTAAAACTAGTTTCAAGCAGATATAATTATATTAATGACGTGAAAGGAATCACAAATTTTTAAGCTCGGTCATAAATTAATCCTTAGGCCAATTAGGCTATCCTTTTTGAGCTCTATAGGCCTAATATGCTGAGAATGTCTGACGTTGGTTCTGTCAACCAGTTATACATTAGGTTTTTTTCTCTCTATCTGTTGTGAAAGCAATAAATGACGATGCTGTTATATGTAGCAACGTTAACGATCTTTGCTTATGAAGGAAAAGTGCATTTTCTAAAAAAGAAAAATTTATATTCCTGGATTTTTCGCGTACCCCTTACAGGCGCATGACGTACCCACAGGGGCACGCGTACCACAGTTTGAGAACACCTGCCCTACAGTGGGCTGTCTAGCCGTCGCATGTAGCAGATGATGGCTGTAGCCTACATACTACACGGTGGTGATTAGTCCCTGGCTTTGC
>OX457044.1:35570779-35663279 GCA_949752735.1 Lumbricus terrestris | reverse complement strand
TGCGTTGCGTTGCGTTGGGTTGTGTTGTGTTGTGTTGTGTTGTGTTGTGTAGTATTGTATTGTATTGTTTTGTGTTGTATTGTATTGTATTGTATTGTATTGTGTTGTGTTGTGTTGTGTTGTGTTGTGTTGCGTTGGGTTGTTTTGTGTTGTGTTGCGTTGCGTTGCGTTGCGTTGCGTTGCGTTGTGTTGTGTCTGAAAAGGTTGAGAACGGCTGCCCTACAGACATTGTGTTCATAGATGATTTTGCCCTGTGCGTTCACAACTTCACAGATGAAACTCCGCCACTGGTTGCTCTCTGCCAGTGCCAGTCCCTAACCTGGATAAAGGAGGAGGGCGACACTAATTGTCATTGATATAAAAGCAGTAGTGTCGTTAAACAGTAAGAAGGACTTCGCTGATGACTTTATACGATGAAGAAATGTTCCAGGATTTCCATGCACGTGAATACGAGACCAGCGCGTGATATCCATGGTGCGGAGGAAAGGTCGCCTATTCTGACTCCGTCGTCTGTCCCCCGCCGACAGTCCAACGCCCTTACATGTATAATCACCGCAACAAGATCAACACGAATTCGAACTGCCACCAAAAGACGACAAGATTTTTATGTCGAAGGTGCTCTTTACAGTGCCTAAAGGGTGGGTAAAATAAGTGCATGGACGCCGTTCCTGACCGTCCAGGCACACTTCAAGCCATGGATCTTTATGAGCAAATTTCTCAGTAACACCCTATCATTAAACCTATACTCTAGATTCTTATTTCATTCTAGTTTGCCATAACCTTAGCAACTGTGAGTTCGGGTGCTGTGTGTCATCCTTACGTTTGAATCATGGTAAAAGAATTATGATAATGGCGAATCACAATAGGACTACATGGCATCTAATCGGTTGTTACTAAATCCCTTTAAAACTCAGCTCCAAGGCCGTAGCCAGGATTTGATTTCGGGGGGTGTTTCACCAATTTAGGCTACCTTCCAAAAAAAAACTGATGACTTTTTTAGTCATCCGCCGAAATCTTCAAAAAAGTCACCAATTAATTGATTCCGTTTTTTTAACATTTTTCCGTTTCGGTGGGTGTTTTTATGGTTTTACTTCATGGTTTTTACATCATGTGCTCGTAAACGCATTCTATTAATTTTCACATTTTCCGTTTCTGGGGTGTTCAAACACCCAGAACACCCCCTAGCTACGACCTTGCTCGGCTCATCTGGTTTTGTACTCGCGGGCATCCATTGACCAGCACTTAATAGCAGCAACTTTCCCTGATATCTCGATCATTCTCCCTCACAGTACGAGACCTTGGAATTACTTTGGATCAAGAGCTCAATTTCTCAAAGCATCAATTTGGTCACTCGTAGTTGCTACTACCAGCAACTCCGAGTTGTCTCAAGATCCCTCTCTCATAGTGCTACTCTGACACTTGTGCATGCCTTTGTCGCCAGTAGAATTGATCACTGCAGTTCGGTAATTGTGGGTCTGCCACTTGGACTAATTGGACGCCTTGAACGAGTTTCTAAATAATTATGCCCCCGTCTCTGCTTATATAATGTATGCGTGAAGTTCTTCACTGCAGGCTCCGCTCCCTGTTTCACAGCGCATCTCCTACCGAGTTGCTGCATTTGTTTGGCGATGCCTTCTTGATTGTGCTTCATCATACCTGTCTAGCCTTTGTGGACCTGTCTCCGACCTTGCAACCCGTCGAGCTCTTTGATCTGCGACAACGGGGAAGTTTTTGGTTCCTTGAGCTCGCACTTCTACCAGACAGCGCCCAGCCTTTTCTACCTTCCACAACGTTGTGGGTCCCGCTATCTGGAATGGCCTCCCACTAACCTTGCGACTCATGCCTAGACTAATTTCACCTGCTTTTTATAAGTCGCTCAAATCTTAATTTTTTAGCTGTGGCTGGCTTGGAGCGCCTCTGAGTAAATTTTCCATGCAGAGGCGCTATATAAATTTTCGAAATGAATAAATGAATGAATCTATGATGGTTCCTGATATTTTGTAAAATAAGGTATTCACTTTCAGTTATCATCGTGGGTCCAGGCCTGCCCCATGAAAAACCTAGATCTATCATCATGAGCACTGTGGGGCCATTTGTGAAGATCTTAGTCAGAGTGAGCCCACCCCCATTTGAAACTGCAAGGCGCTTAAGGCTTCTCGTCCACGAATAATCGGTCCCGGATGTGCATAGCATGCTGCGCGCATGCGCATTGCAACTCGCATTTCCGGTAACGTAAGAGAAAGCACTGAAGAGGCTATCTTTCAACACCTCCCACTAATAATTCAGCGTTTCAACGTTGCTGGTATATAAATTCTTGAATGAATGAATGAATGAATGAATATACATTATACAATTATAGGCCTGCATGTAGCTTATATTTGCATGAACTGTATGCGAACTATCCGTTTCAGGTTTAATTTAAAGTCCTCAGACAATTTCTAACTCCTCGCATGCAGAGCAACATCTTATTCACGAGGGCTGCGTCGTATTAAATTGGTTGTTCAGAGATCGATGTTCAGTTGGGGGTAGCCTACGTGTTCGGAAGTTCTGCTAAAATAAGAATCGACACACGAGCCTATAGGCCTACAATACACTGACAACTGGAGTCATGGTTACAGAGCATTGCATACGATGATGGTATACAGCTGTTTAAAAAACATCACAGATTAATAGTTAAGTAGTAACACAATGGAGTTATAGCAAGGGAGTATAGTAGGCCTGTGTAGGCCTACCATATCACGAGCTGGGTTCCTTGCATGACCGCCGACAGCTGTTAAATTCGACTCCTGTGATAACTTGTGATCAACCGTTCGTACTATGATTATTGTAATTATACTGTTTTGTGTCAGTTTTGAAATTAAAACGAAGATTATTATATTACTGAGATCGCTCGATAGCTATTTTGTCAACGTTCTTATCGTCTATGAAACCCGTTATTTCGTTGTTGCGATGGTAAATAGTTTTCTCAGAGCGAGAACGGACATGTCGACGAGCAGCTCTCCGAATTCGATGAAGGTCAGAGCAGCGAAGCCGAACCAAAGCCCGAGAACAGCACCGATGTCAGAGATGAAGCTTATCGTCTACAACAATCCAACATGCTCCACTTAGTAGCTTTTTTCAAAGAGGCGCTATATAAATGCTCTGCAGGGACTATGAATGTATATACATGTATACGAACGATGTTACTTGTCAGAGTTAGCTTTTTCCGAGATATAGCCTACATGAAAAAGGACACACCGATACTACGATTTTCGGCATTTACCTTTGACAGTACTGTACTTACCGTATATGCTGCAGTTTCTTGCAGTATTTTGTAGCTTAGATCTTCAAAGAAGAGTTCAAAGGAAACCAAATTATCGTTGACCTCCTTTGCGTCCGATAGATTCAAGTTGTACGCAGAATTATTGATTGATAATCGATAAGTAACCATTTCCTACAACATCAAGTGGTAACAAGGTATAGGCCTACGCCTTTCACAACGGATAAAACAAAACACTACTGCAGTGTTGAAGACGAATAAGAGAGAAAACGTTCGAATTAAGAAGATGGCGACGAATTAACCCTAGGCAACGGTAACTTATTCATCATGGTATTATTAACTAATTAATCATAAGCTTCAGATTTAGTTCTAAGTTAGTAGGTCTTGCTTCTTATGGCAAGCTCTCAAAAGCGACTACAAATACTTGGTTTACGGTATCGCTTTATTTGCTCCATACTATTCGGGTCATTGGAAGAAAGTATTGGCAGTGACTCAGATATTATAATTATAATAGGCTATACCTAGAAACGCATGCAAACATACATGAGCTAATGACATGTAAATAATAGCAGTTAACTGCAAGTATGCCTATCGACGCCACTCTGTCTGTATACAGATGACAGAGACTGAGATTTCGAGGTAATCGACGTTTATTGTATGCACTATGCAGCTATTGTTTACATTATAATACGCGGTGTGCAGCCGTTTCCATTATACTTCCTTCTCTACATGTCTTCCTCGCCACCCCCATGGCAATTCCACACATTATCTACCGTTACTGTAGTCGTCTGCCCGCTACCTGTCTGGCTTCTGGAGCTAGACTTCGAACCGTCTATCTACTGAGCATGTGATAACGTTTTTAGTTCGACAATCTGGTTCTGGATGAACTGACTCCCATTTCTAATCTATTATGGTTATGAAAAAAATTAAATAATATTATAATTTGTATTGCATCTTTTTTCAGCTCAATCGCTGCTTGCCGTGTTGGTAAAACTAGGAGTGATTTACGAACCTGTTAGCAGCGTTTCGTTAATTAGTTAATTAATTATTGATTATTTTTATTGTTATTATAGCACGAATCTGTATCCTTACTCTGTGGTTTTCAGATGGCCACGCGAGGAAAGACAATTTATGATCGTACGAGACCTCTCTGAAACATTGAGCAAATGGCACGTACTAACTTCTGCAAATGAAACTCAAGTCTTTTAATTTATAGATTCGCCAAGTATTCTTTCGTGTAGGCCTATACCTGCATGGTCAGGCATAGGACCATCGTTAGACTAAGTGATGTGGTGCAATAAGCATAAGACCATCGTTATAGACTAAGTTCTGTTGTGTAATATACATAAGACCATCGGTAGACTACGTTCTATGGTGTAATAGGCATAGGCATGGGCGGAGTTTATCAGGGGCTAGGGAGGCTAAGCCCCCCAAGAAGATTCATTTTTAAACTGAGTAAATGGTATCTTTTCCAGGGTTTAGCCCCCCAAGAAGGCTTTAGCCCTTCCAAGAACGGAAACCAAACTCCGCCCATGGGCATAGGACCATAGCGTGTTAGGTTTATAAGATACATGTATACCTAACGTATTTGGTAACATCAGATCTTTTCAAATTCTGCACAGCCGTTAAAGAATAAAACTCGATAAATAAGATCAATTAATCTTTAAGTTTTTACAACAAAATTTTTATAGCATGCACATAAAAACCAATAAATTAGCTGTCTTTGAAGAAGGGCTTTTGATAAAAATTTATAGGTCAAATTAGCCAGTGTTTAACCTACTTGCAAAGATCCGGACAGTCGCAATTCAGTCTGTCCTGGCTAAATAATTTTGTGACGGCATACCGACAGTCATCTGAAACATCCAGTAAGCTATAATATACATATAATATAATAAATGTATGTGTGCGTGTGTGTGTCTGGGTGTAGGTGCGTGTGTGTGTGTGTGTGTGTGTGTGTGTGTGTGTGTGTGTGTGTGTGTGTGTGTGTGTGTGTGTGTGTGTGTGTGTGTGTGTGTGTGTGTGTGTGTGTGTGTGTGTGTGTGTGTGTGTTTGATGGCACCATTCTGCGTCAGATGATAGAAGCAAAATGATTTAAGTCCCTCTAACAAATTCTATAGACTAAATAAAGAGTTTAAGTTTTTCTTGTTGACAAGGCCTGAGTTTGGAGTGCCTCTGAGCAGAATTCTTTAACGGGTGCTATATAAAGTAATGTGAATGATTCCTTGAATTCGCAAAAATAGAGTGCAGATAGTGACTGCATGTATACTGACCCTCCAGCGTGCACAATAATTACAATGGCGCCATTATATTTTCATAATGCGTTGCATTTGAGTTCTAATCTGATGAGGTATAGGCCTAAGCAATACACTTAGGCCTATAGCTCTTACTATCATTTCTGACTGATTTCAATTATTTTCAAGATCAATCTGCCTGGTAATGGAAACTCCAATATGAAAACTCATTTTTGCTATTGCAATATTGTTAACAAATAACAATGATGAAAACTATTTTTATTGCATGTGCTGGGTCCCCTGAAGTGTGAGGACCCATGTTCACCGAACGTGTTGAACATGCCTTAATCCGGACCTGAGTCTAGTTATGGAGTAGGCCTAGCAATTGTGAAATTTGTTTTCACAGTATAATATTATTACGTTGGCTACCTTGAGTGATATTTGCAGAGGAACAAGGCTTCAAGTTCGGTCGATCAACTGGGAACAGTTTTAACATGTAGACATCGAAACAGGAACATTGCTTAATGACGTTGAACTGGAGGCAAGTTTTCAGACACGCCTACAGAACACAATTTGAATGTAGAAAATAATTTCTTTGAATAATCAAAATAGATGGATAGGTTACTAATAGGCCTAATAATGAATGATAATAATAATAATGATAATAATAATTTCTAATTTCAATTTTAATTAATTAGTTAATTAATTAATTAATTATTAATAATAACAACAATAATAATAAATGCATGATTTTATTCTAGTGGCACTAGAAATATTTAACCCTAAGGCCGGTAGTTCTTGTCAGAACTCGGTCGGCGTTTGACCATTGTTTCTAGGGACCCACAGGAGACAGCGCGCTTGCTTCAGCGTCTTTCAGTTTTCGTGCAGAAATTAAACTTTAATGCTGTTGCATTCCGAGGTCCACTATAGTTCATATAATCACAGATGTACTTTGTTTGATAGTTTCGTAAAGGCAACCTTAGCTTATATTGTTTAAGACCGAGTTTTCGTTTGAAAAGCAGATAGGCCTATTCAGATTCAATAGTCAACTATACACTATAATAGCCACAAGTGTAAGAGCTGCGCCAAATAAACTACATCGTCGTACTCTAGTGTGCATTCTGCAACTGTAAGCCATATTACAGCGACTTTCCAGCAACGACTTTCCAGCACATCTTTGCCATATATTCTCGTCAGGCCGTCTTCCTAGATAAAACACTAAACTGACTATGAAATCTGAGCAGTCCCGCTTGATGCAATAATTATTACAGACATAATTCTTATAGCATACTGCTTGTACTATAGTTTCAGTTCTATCGCTTAGCCTTTGATGAATGGAACGCAAACACATCAGTCCATATCGAAGGGAGGTTAGGCAGACGTATATGCCCACTGCCCAGGTGTTAACAGATAACTTGAAAGACGCTCTACAAAAACTGATTAAAGTGCAATCCTGGCATATATACATCAGTACCGGTGTAAAGGTTTCAAACTACCCCCTCCCAAACATTACTCCCCGGTAACTTGAAACCGGTTTCAGATTAACCCCCGGAAACTAGATTTGCGTCAATCATCGCATTTATTGCATTAAAAAAATCAGAAAATCATCCCGCCTCTTGTTTTGGTCTGAAGATTTTCATCCGTCATCCCACTTCGTGGTGTGTTATTAATATTTTGATCCGAAAAAATAATAGCCTCGAAGCCATTTTCTCCATGTAAACATCAGCGGCGAAGAGTATTTTAGTTACAGATGAAAATATTGATAAAAAACCACGAAGTGGGATGACGGATGAAAATCTACAGACCAAAACAAGAAGCGGTATGAATGTTTTGATATTTTTAGTGCAATAAATGCGAAGATTTATGCAATTTACAGTTTTGCAGGGGGTAATGTTTAGGAGGGGGTAATCTGAAACCTTTACACCGGTACTGCATTCTTTCCTCACATTTTTGCTGTAGTCGACCGGATATTTCGATGCGTAGATATTTCTTTGTGCGTCGTTCGACGATCCGTCCGTACAATCTCCGTAAGGATACGGCAGAAGAATTACAGACGACTTAAAGAAAAATTACAATGCAGATATTAATGACAGGCTAATATCAATTTTTTGTGTCTTATAATTAATACCAAGGGTCCAACAGATGACTCATCGAAAAATAATTGCGCAACATAATAGACCTTATTCCTATAATTGACCTAACGATCTGCATTACTTTCATAACCTCATGTCGACGAATTAACAATTACTGCAGACAAGACTTAAATCACTTAGTGAAGGAAATGTTTAAAATTGTGCGCTGACCCGTTTTTTTACACCCATAATTTTCTGTCGCTGGTTGCCAGCTTCTTTCAGGACAGACTTGATGATTGCCATATATTCCTGACTTAAGTTTTCTCATCATGTCACATGTTCATTATGTTATCATCATGAAATCCTTCAGCATGGTAGCGCAGCGGTGTCCAATCTTCGGTTCGCGACCTGATTTTAAGTGGCTCACCTAAGCTAGAGATTTTTTAAAACTTTTGTGTAAACGAAAAAGAATCGCAAGCCTCCTTACACAGGCGTAAGCTCGTAGCTTCGCCTATTATTTGACAACGTGACCACATGTCCAGCTTCCACGAAGTATTCATTGTGATAATTCCATAGTCAATTTTGATATAATTTGCATTAAATTATGGTTGCTGCTTTTGAGTTCACCGGTGCAGACTTCAGCTTCAAGGAAAAGTTCTTGGGTGGCCCACGCTGCCAAAAAGGTTGGACAGCACTGTGGTATGGGTGGGAGATATAATTATGGCAAGCTTCACTGCCTGTGATGGACACAGCATTAAAGCTCAACGTCTTCTCTTCTAGAAACCTAGTTTTAATACCACTCTGTTGATAACTTTTCAAGACTTAAGAAGTCTGGACTCGGGCCTGAAAGACATTTCAGTTTAAGTAGCCTACAAACTTAATTCAGCAATTCAGTAGCTTTTATCCTTTAACAAGCTAGCAGTTACCTTGCAAGCTTTCGTTGATTCTCGTAGGCAACTTAATAAGAGTAGATGACCATATAATAGCCTGCTATTTCTTGCTATTGTCACGAATAAAATTGTCTCTACATGGAAATCCAGTTAACTAATAAGCGGTCATTTTAGTAGTAGTATTTGCAGTTTAACGTCACTGTGTGGTAACAAAGACCATTAGCGACGCCCTCCTCCTTTATTCAGGCTTGGGACTGGCACTGGCAGAGTGCGACCAGTGGTGGAGTTAAGTTAATAGCAAACTTCGGGTACACATGCCCGCAAATTAATTGGTCTGTCAAAAGGAGGTCGGCAACTAAACAGGAATCGTCTGGCCAAATAAGAATCATGTATCCTATCGTTCACCTGTTTTATTGCAACGGAAGTGAAAATTCCTGGTGTGAGTGTTATTCCGTCGTCCTCTGGAAAAGCCAGCATCCTCTGGGGGAGCGGGACGAGCCGTAGCCCGGCAGATTCACCAATGTTCGGCACGTAGTCATTCTGGTCTACGTTTAAAGTCATACGAAACCCTGAAAAGGTTGAACCATAGATAAAACGACGGGCAACATGAGAAGGTCAAAGCATACATAAAACTGCGTGCAGCAGTGAACTTAATGCAGATCAACCGTGTAAATACAACTCTGAACTCATTTTGACAAACACTGTAATCTATGAATAGGCTACTTTTAAAATGTTCTTTGTGCGTCCAGTTTCAACCTTTCAAACAACGCCCCGTACATTGAAGAACCTAGAAATATGGCCTGCATTAAATGACTGACCTTCACATGGTTTAGTTGCCGGATCTCAAATCTAAAGTGTCGGACCGGATATTTGGTTGAATTTAAACAGCTCATGTAATACATTTTCGATTTTTCGGTCACTATAAAGTGTCTCGGCGTTATCTCAGACACGCTATTCAAACAGGCGACTATTTTCGTGAATATGTTGTAGAGTGTGTATCGTCTAGTTGAGGCTACTGTTTGCTTTCCTACCTGATCCTATTCCGCCATGAGTTGCCAT
Source organism: Lumbricus terrestris (assembly GCA_949752735.1). Classification (NCBI taxonomy): domain Eukaryota; kingdom Metazoa; phylum Annelida; class Clitellata; order Crassiclitellata; family Lumbricidae; genus Lumbricus; species Lumbricus terrestris. The sequence continues at coordinate 35,653,768 of OX457044.1, read as the reverse complement.
TCGCAACGATTCCGATCGATTCCATCCGGAGTTGAATACGTAACAGTTTCCATGGAGTGGATTGTAGAACATATCAAAGTCACTGAATTACAATGTTAACAGAGTAGGTTATGCAGCAGCGCAGGTATTCCACCCAGGCCTACAAAGCCCTACATGTATGCTGAATCCTGGTCATGTAAAAAGCACTACCGACATAGGCTTGAAAAAGCCCCAATATCGAGTCGGAAGTAGCCTAATACATAAATAAAATCAGCATTTTGAATTGACGGTGATGAATTATGTGTTTTCGCATGTTTGGTAGTCTAAAATATAAGAGTTCATAACTTTTTCACAGCAGAAATTATTAAAGGCATATTGTTGGGTCCAGTATCTCCAGGGAGCCTCGGGTATATGCCGATTCCCTATTAGCAGCGGGTTCAAAGGGTTAAGCAGTATTTTCCAAATAATAGTATGTACATTGTACAATGTACATTGTACAATAGAATAAACATGCACGTGAAACAAACCTAATGCAGAACAAGTCAGCGCAGATACAAATATATATAGGCCCTATATATATATATATATATATATATATATATATAATTATATATATATGGATACAAGTCGCATGTACAATTGTACACACATGTACATACATGTTGCGCACTGTACAACATACGCGCAGAAATTCATATCTAACCATCATTATCACCTAATCATCACTGTTTTATCATCATCATCGTCGTCGTTGCATGAATAGCCTACTTTGAACAGCATAAAATTTTGGAGAGCGTACCTGACTGAACACGGTTCGTTGTGGTAGAAGCATTCCAGCATCATACTTTCCAGGGAAAATCCCAGGTCCACCCTTTCCTTGTCGGAGAAGTTTGCCATCATCTCCAGGAACTCCTCTCCCCGGAGGAAGCGGGCACTGTGAACGGTTCTCTCTGGAAAACTGGTTCCATTTAGCGGTGGTGGAGCGGTAAACGAACGATGGGTGACCGTCTGAGAACCAGTGGAAGCGTCTTCTGGAGCGGAAGAGGAAGAGGGATCGGGTGTGGATGTGGGATGTTCGTCAAAAGCACATTGTGCCGACTCTTCTATGGTATTGTTGTTGCATGAGATGCACGTTTCTTGACCATCAACGACGATGCAGCAGTGGCAACAGCAACCGAGAATCGATGGGGAATTCGTACCAATGGGGTGAGTCACCGATGGTGAAGGGGACTCTTCGGTAATCGTCGTGGATTGACTGGACGTCCACGAAGACATACCAGTCGACGTTTCTTCTATCTTAGAAGTCCACTGATCGACTGTCGAAATAATGGTAGTAATATCAGTTGTTGATTGGTCGCTTGTATGAAGAAGAGTAGGCCTAGTTGTTGTTTGGCCAACTGTCGAAACAATAGGCCTTGTAGTTGTTGATTGATGGCTTGCTGTGGTTGTAGCTTGGTCGCCTGACAAAAGACTGGACCTTATAGTTGTCGATTGTTCAGCTGTTTTAAAAATGGTAGTTCTTGCTTGTGTAACTATCGGAATGCTAGAAGTTTCAGTAGTGACTTTGGGTGTCGGCTGATGGCTGGTTGTAGTTTTTTGGTTGGATTTGGCAGAGGTACTGATAACGAATTTGGGAAAGGAGCTTGAACTCTCTCTTGTTGTTGTCTTGGATTTGATGGTCGATTCCCCGATTCTCGTTGTTGGAACTGTAGACAAAAGAGTGCTTTGTTTCGTAGTTTGCGTTGTCTTAGAATCAGTTCCTGTTGTTCCAGTCTTTCTCGTCTTTGTTGTTATGGGTCGGGTTGTCGTGAAGACTTGTAAACAACATACAGATGTACCATATAAGATTGAAACCTGTTAAACGTATTATGTTTTAATCCATTGATGGAACCATGATGGTTTTAAAAAATCCAAAAAATCTTAACATAATAACTTCACACTTTAAAACCCTCAGCCTTTCTAATCTCCGACTATAACCTGCCATAGTAACATGATTTATTTCTTTGGAATCAGCTGTAACCAACGTATCCATAATTTTATTCTACTGTTAGTTTATCTTGTTTATGAACATGCTGTAGCCTATTCGATACGTGTGGAAGCTTTGAACGCCATTCTAGCGCCAACTGACGCAGAACCGGTACTCCTTACACTACTCACATTATATCGCATTCGAACATGGGCGGAAGCTTAAGGAGGACAGGGGACGGTCCCACCAATGTTTGCGGGAGAACCGTCCATTGTAATGTACCCTCCAATATTTAAGAAAATAAAATTTAAAAATGGCATCGGAAATTTTCACAGTGGCGAATTGGTTAATTGTGGTAATATTGCAGGAAGTAAGGTCAATAAAGAAGAGTAGAATATGAAACGATTTGGACCAAACGACTAAAAAAGGTCATCAACTTTTTTGACACGGCGACTCGGGCGGCTGCCCAAAATAAAATGTCGCGCCTCGGCGATTGTCTTTCGGCCACTCGTTCTTCCCCCTCCCACTTCCCCTCCCCCTCATAAAATAGTCCAGTTAAAGGCAACACACAGGTAAGATTCTTTATGAATGACGACCCCCACATACCAGCGCGCGTTTTGCAGACGTATCCATTGTTCATCGAGTCGACTGTGTCTTTCCACTGACCATTGATCGCTATTCGGATGCAATAACCACTTCCATCTGGCTCACCAGGGAAGAAATTCCGATATGGAGACGTGTTACGATCGTACCAGTAGGTTTTCGTGTTGTTGCTATCCGTCGACGTCCTATAGAGTCCTATCCAGTAATCGTTCAGAGTGAAATTACCGCTGTGAAGAATAGAAAAGTCCAGGTTCGCAAGATGGTTTTTTATTTCAGGCGCATTTTGGCCTATAGACTACAGAGGCAAGTAAGTGAAATAAGTATACCATAAAGTTGTCACTACCACCACCACCGCCACCACCACCACCACTACCACCAACATCAGCACCAACACCAGCTCTCCCACCACCACCATCACCGCACCACCATCACTACCAGCACCATCATCATCACCACCCAGTGGCGTAGCCAGGAATTTTTGATGGGGGGTGTTTGGGGGTTTCATGGCCTGGCCAGATGCCCTTCCTGACACCAACCCAAGAGTATTACAGTAAATGCAAAGGGAATAAGGTAAAAAGGGAATAAAGTAAAAAAAAGTTGTTACTACAAAGGATTGTTTTATGTTTTTTCTTATTTAAGTGGATAAATAACCTATTAAAAAAAACTTTTTCCTGAGCCAATGGGGGGGGGTTTAACCCCCGAAACCATCCTTGTCTACGCCACTGCCACCACCACCACCACCGCCACCACCACCAACAACAACAACACCATCACCACCATCAGCCTCACAAGAGTCATCATCGTAATTATCATCGTCAACATCATCTTCATCATTGGCATAATCGCCTCATCGTCAACATCATCTTCATCATTGGCATAATCGCCATCATAATCTCCAGGTTACGGTAGTCTACAGTTTGTAACAACGATAGATAACTGCGCACATGAGATCCATCACGAAATCGTTTTCCTGCTGATCGGCGATGCTGACGAGCGACCCTTTGCAGCTGACGATAGCCGAAGCGCAATTTATCACAAACCCTGGAGCCGTTGCCATGTAGCAGGAAACATTGTAGAGATGCCAATCGACAGGACATACACCTGCACATAATATATATCGTGACCATTGCAATCGTAACATTTGTTGCCGTCATCATCACCCCTGTCCTCACACCTTCGCTAGTTATCATCACCTTTATTTTTGTCCTCACACCTTCGCTAGTTATCATCACCTTTATTTTTGTCCTCACACCTTCATTAGTTATCATCACCTTTATTTTTGTCCTCACACCTTCGATCGTTAGTTATCATCAACTTTATTCTTGTCCTCACACCTTCATTAGTTATCATCACCTTTATTCTTGTCCTCACACCTTCGTTAGTTATCATTACCTTTATTCTTGTCCTCACACCTTCATTAGTTATCATCACCTTTATTTTTGTCCTCACCCTTTCATTTGTTATCGTCCATAACATACTGTCCTTACATCTCTCTTTGTCATTATCGCCTTGATCCTTGTCCTCGCATTTCACTTGCTTTAGTCGCAGCTCTCGGCTTGACCTCCCCGGAGTTTGGTCAAGAACCTGAACGGAAAAGGCATCTCTGGCTATTGCGGGTCTTGATTTGATAAAGCGTCGGTGAATAAGCTGGTCTCCCTGACGTGGCTTTTGTGGGCGCTGAGAAACTCTCGAAAATTTACATTACATCACAATTATGTTGTTCGTCACTCTTCATTCTGAGCTGCATTACAGTCATCATCATCAGTGCCAGATTAACTATGGCGCAACTGGCGCACTTGCGCCAGGCCTTCTTTCGGGGGTAAAAATTTAAAAAACATTGAGAAATCCGATTATCCGATCGAATTTGTTTATATGTCACAGTCCGGCTTATTTAAAATGTTTAATTTCTAAAACAAGCATTGCATATAAAATTTGGTGGCATTATAAAAACAGGCCTTCTACAGTACTACTACTATAATGATGACGTACTAATTAATTGTGTACTGTAATGATGACGTATGACGTAATCAATTTATGCGCGGATCGACCCCATCACCAAATAAAATATAGATATGCGTACGGTACAGACGACACAGTGTATGTTCCATGTAAAATTATTATCTACTATTTAGTGTTTATGTAGCTGCTTATTTCTTTTTTTAATTTTAATTTTTAAACAAATAAAATAAGTAGGCCTAAAGAAAATGCAGAAATTTGAGTCCGGTTGGCAGAAACGTCAAAGAAAACGCGAACTTGAAGAGGTAGGCAAACAGCAACGTGATAGGCCTAGTATTGATAAATTTCTGGCAGTAAAAACACGAGAAGTGCCGCTATTTATAGATGGTGTCGACTCAGCGTCAGAAGCTGGATGCAGTTCAGGCTTAGCAGTCAGCAGTGTCAGCACTAATGCCAACAACAGACACCCTTGATTTCAGCAATGATATCATTGATATGCCTAAATCTGAAACTACCATAGATCTACCATTAAAACAAGAAAATCAATCTGTTGGAAACGTGCCACAAACAGATGCTGCTCTGTGGACTATAAATGAAGATTTGGTCAGTTATTGGCTGAAGATGGGACCTGAACCATGTCGTAATCAAGATGGCATGTACTCTAAATCCATAAAACAACATGGAAATAAAGTAAAATTGAATAGTACCAAAAGAAAACTAAACGATTCTGCTTTTTTTACGATCACACTAAACGGGGAAAAAAGATCATCCAGTCATTTAAAACGCATAAAATCATCTTTTAGGTCAACAATGGGCCAGGACAGATTGGCAAATTTAACTCTTTTGAAGATTGAGTCGGAAATCTTGACAGATCTTGACTTTCAAGATATAATTATTGATTCATTCTCTACTTAAAAAGCGCGAAGGAAAGACTTTTAAACTCGACGAACATTTTTGAACAGTTGAACAGTAACAAGTAAAATTAAAAATCTCCTATGGTCCTATCACACCTATGGTCCTTCATTTTGTGTTCATAAATTATTAAAGTAGGCCTATGTTTTTCTATATAATTAATTTTTCCCCCATTTTTTCGATAATTTGATTGGATAGAGGGCCTACTTTAGTTTTGTTGCACTGTTTGCGCCAGGCCTCTAAAAAGTTAATCCGGCACTGATGATCATCGGTCGTTGTAGTTGTAGTCGTCGTCATCGTGGTCATCATCGTCAATCATCAGTGGCGTAGCCATGCCCGGGCAATTACGGGCAATGCCCGGGCTGGCAATTAGCTCTGCCCGGGCTGAGCAGGCACGAGAAATTGATTTTTTTTATTTTGAGCTTGATAGTTTGATGTTAGGAAAATTCGTGTCAATTACTGAGTGCCTTGCATTATGAGATGTGGCCAAGCCTGTAACCAGAGGCAAACCAAGATGAGGTGTATATATACATAAATATATATATATATATAATAATTATATATAGTAATATTCTTCCTCCATAGACAGAAAATTCGTCGCGGGGGTGGAGGGATGAATGGGCGGCCGAAGCCCACACGCTGAATATTATAACAAAGATCAAGATAGAGAGGTCATCGAGATAATCTGTTGTCGCAGCTGTCGCAGTCAGTAGTTAGGCTATGGTCTGGCTGGTCGCTCTCTTCCTGTAGAATGATATATCACACATGTCCTCACTTTATACGTTCCTTCCGACGGAAGAAGGAATCTATCTCTCATAAGTCACATAAGTCATTTACACTTCTGGCCCACAGAGTATTCGGTTCCAGTACCCCAGCATTCGCGCAATGTAGGCCTATACACGACTTGTTCGTAGTTCGTACATTAAAAATGCCAGCCGAGGTAGTACTTCAATAGCTATTATTTAGGTCAAACGCATGGAGAAGACACCAGACAAGGAAATGAAATACTATATTAAACATTAGACGATATCTTAATTCTCATGTCGAAGTAAAACGAGGGAGGTGTTCTTCGCCTTCTCTCAGCTGATGAATTACCCCGGCGACAGGTTTATGGGTGGTAGGCGTACAGGGTGGTAGATATAGCAGCGTTAGATATATAATGGTCTCTATTTGAGTTCAGTCGGTCTGCCAAGGTGCACGTTACTATTATAGGCCTACACAGGAGTCCGGTCTTTGGAATTGTCTTATTAGGCTTAGATGTATGTATAATAAAATTTAATTTAAAAAAATTCCCGGATACAGTAGGCTTAACCTACTATAGACCTAATTATGGCTGCTCTAGAACAAAAAGAAACGAAAAAATGACGAATTGGCAGCAGCACCATTTGCATTTGGTTCGCAAAAGTTGTCAGCGCTAGGATTGATATAAACCCCAAAAGGAAGGCTTCTCGTGCTTTGAAGCATCGGATGACACAGCTTCTGCTTCAAATTCAAATAACAGTCAGCAGGTCAATTCACCACCATCATCAAACGTTGTTGATAAGTTCAAGTACCGTACAATAGTGATCTGACACGGCGCCTGCTGCTCTGACTTTATCGACAACTAATAACGGTAGGCCTAACTGTAGCCTAATCAGACTCACCCCTTTATCTTACGATTCTTGTAATCGTTTAAAAATGGACAAATGTTATTAATTGTTGCAGTAGGCCTATCATAATTGAATGTAGGCCTATACATAGGCCTAATTGGGTGACAGCTGATAGGTCAAGCTATCAAAATCCGGCATTTCTAAGTGTTTTCTCTTACCGTACTCGTTTAGTAGGCTATAGTCTATATGACCTAGGCATGCATGACCTTATTGTTCGAACTATTTTAACTGGGTGAAAATTGATTGCAGTTTACGTAGGCTATTGCTCACTTTCTAATATAGGCCTAACAATGCTAATATTTTTCAGGTATATGTGGCAGCAAATTTGTTGAATGCTAGTCAGTGAATTAGGCCTATTACAATTATAATGACATCATAGGCATATAGCCTAGGCCTATTAGTTGCTAATTGCCACCTTCGAATCAATCAGATTAATGTCTTAATTATGATCAATGTTGACTCTTTGTTGAGTTGATTTGCTGCCCGGGTTCAATTTGGTGTCTAGCTACGCCACTGTCAATCATCATCATTACCAATCATTGTCTTTGCAAACTAACATTATAAATCATTGACAATAATAATTAAATTCATAATTCATAGATACCTAGCGGTGAGCTCCGTTTCTTTCGCTTTCGTTTTGCTGAACTCTGCTGTTCAGTAGAAATCCGATCCAGCGCCGACTTGCGAACAGGATTCAGGTTGCAGATGGTGACGGCTGGAAAGACGAGTTTCTGCTGCGGGACTATCGTGGTGGCGACGTTAACTCTGTGTAGTAAGTAATTCGTCGTCAGTCCTGTCAAGTTGTAGCACAGTCCAGCGGTCATCAGAAACATCGCCAAGATCCAGAAGCACCTCTTCACGGGACCTGAAATATTTCCTACGAATTTATACCTCTTGGTACACTTTAATGCTGCTGCTGCTGCTTTTGCAGATTCGCGTCCTCATAAAATGAAGACAATGTTACTAGGGTCAAGTTAGATAGACTGATGCCTTTGTTTTCTCGGGACTGTTCAATAGAGAGGAACTTAAACAGGAAGTGCGCGGTTTCACACGCTGATTCGAGAATCGATGAACTGTAAGATCGATTCGGTTTGCCAGGCGATTGGTTGACATCCACATTGCGTTCCAACCGACACAAACAGCTCTCGTTTATTACCTTGATTAAATCGTCTTGTCAGATCATCTATTTATCAGTAAGGTTTCAATTTCAGTGAAGATGATCCTTGTTCGATCATTCATTCATTAATTAATTAAATAATTCATTCATTCATTCATTCGGAAACTTGTATAGCGCCCTTTCATGGAAACTTCTCAAGATGCCCCCGTCTCCAGCGCACACAAAAGAACAAGTTTAAGTTTATTGAGGAAGGGTTCTGGTGTAGTCACAGTGTGTAGGCGTGGCTCTAAAATTAATGAAGGCTATTCAGACCACTGGGCCAACCACGAAGAAGGCTGATTCTTCATGGTTGCAGTGCGAGCAAAAGAAGCTAAGATATATTATAATTATGCCATGTATTACTAGATGTTAAGGCAAGACTGACGGTCGCAATGTCAGTTGCGTAATTGAATAGCATTCACATCTCGCTATGGTAACCTACATGTATGCCTACAACTATTGATTCAATTTAATTCCAATAACTGATTACTCCCTTTAATATTAATATTTTTATTTCAATGTAATTTTTGTCTATCTCAATGTACCAGGTTGCGGTTTGCCAGCCTGTTTTTGTTTATTAAACGAATATACATATAGACTCTATGTAGACAAAAGGGAAACGTCCTTTTGTATCCTGATTAATTATTTGAAACGAATGTCGCTTTTAACGTACCTCGTGCGTGGTTGTAGTTTGACAATCCGTGAACAGTCGTGTTCTCAACGAGACCATCCAGAAGAACGCTTGGCGTGATGTCGTCTTCTATGTACTTGAATTTCGACGGCGTGTGATAGCAATATCCGCAAGCTTTCCTTCCACTGCTGGAATCGTCTTTCCAATCGGCGAGTTCTGTCTTTACCCTCACCACTCCTGCTCCGTTTCCGTCTTCTTTCTTGACTATTAAATCCGGTCTATTTTTTAAATCTTCTTTTACTTTTCCTTCACCAAAGTTGGCGTAGTAGCCGTTTCCATACGGCTCATTGAGTCCTCTCTTTTCCTTTTCCATTCCGTATGAGTTATCAACTCTACCATCGCCAAAGTTGGCGTAGTAACCGTTTCCATATGGCTCATTGAGTCCTCTCTTTTCCTCTCCCATTCCGTATGAATCATCAACTCTACCATCACCAAAGTTGGCGTAGTAACCGTTTCCATATGGCTCATTGAGTCCTCTCTTTTCCTCTCCCATTCCGTATGAATCATCAACTCTACCATCACCAAAGTTGGCGTAGTAACCGTTTCCATATGGCTCATTGAGTCCTCTCTTTTCCTTTCCCATTCCATATGAGTCATCAACTCTACCTTCACCAAAGTTGGCGTAGTAACCGTTTCCATATGGCTCATTGAGTCCTCTCTTTTCCTTTCCCATTCCGATATCATCCACTTTCATCTTTTTTCCGCCTGTTTCTTTATCTCCATTCCCTTGCAAGTCATGTCGTCGACTTTCCTCGCTTTCATTTGGATCTGGACTTACATTCCGACTTCTGATAAACCGAATATTTCTCTCAGCCATTCTTCCACCAAACAAAACACAAATCTTACAATTGGGACATATTTTAAACAAAATCCACAAAGTATTTAGACATATCTTGAATTAACAAATAGCCGTTTATCTTTAAAGACATCAGAATCCCGATTCATTATGCAGTGGGAAAGGACGTGTGAACGCGCTTCATTGCATGCATGCAGCTGCTAAACGGCGCACGTAAAAGGCGTGGATATGTTGGCTCCCTTTGCTAGGCTTTCAAGTGGCGCTTTAGAAGTTGTTGAGCTTTCATTTACGATTACAATTAGAAAACGATTAAAAGTTGTAAAGTAGACTAAGCCCGGTTAGTGCTACAATGTATGGCGACCCGTGGAATGTAATACCGCTTGTATATCAAATAGGCCTATGCTATATAGGTGCTCCATTTGTTTGCGGTTATCGAGTTAGTGTCAGCGCAAACTTAATTTGATGCTTTTAAATAGGTTATCTAGACCTATTAGTGCTGTATTTTGGTTTAGAACAAAGCCGACAAATTATCTTATCTTTGAACCACATGCACTTCCATTAGTTTCACTTTCAACGTGACTCCTTAGAATGGAAAATGAAACAGCGTGTGCCCCATATGCAGGGCATTTAAAACGCTCATGCATAGACTGCGAAAAGATCCTATATTATCATTAGGATATACGCTGCACTTAGAAACACATCAATCTATTACGTTAAGCGATTGCTTAGCTTTTAAAGAGCGTTCTTTCAACGACAGCGTAAAACTTGACGCATAGGATATACATTGTACATAGGCCCTACACATTACGTTCTACATAAGAGAATCTGTAAAAATTTCCAGATTGATTTTTAACAGCTTTTCATACCTCAGTTGATTACGCGCTTCGGTTAGTGAAAGTAATTTCATACAAAGGTAGTACTTTCATACAAAGTTCCACTTGATCGATTCCGAATTCCGTCAGAAGCTTTTAGCTTCTGTTCACCAGCTTCCTGTAGACTGTAGCATGTAATTTTATAGGTCTATGATTATGCGTTCGTCAAACGGAGACTTCCTGTAGACTGTAGCATTATATCGTCTTAAACGAGACTTAAACTATGATCTGGAAGAAGGGTTCCGTTGTCAAGCGAACTGTCATCTTAATAGTTCACATGTTTTCAAACGTAACATGTCGTGCATTTTCATCACACAGGATGGCGATCAATGGCTTTCAAGGGCACTTGATATTCTGTCTGTCTGTCTGTCTTTGTGTTTCCGTCTGTCTGTCTATCTGTCGGTCGGTTGGTCGGTCGGTCGATCTGCTTGTCCCTCAGTATATGCCTACGCTGCATGTTCGGTCCGACTATCATAACAAAATACATCCGACATCATAGATCAATGACTAATAAGAGCGACTGGATTTTGTTTATCTTTGTGGCTGTTTGTGCTGGTCTTTGCATATCTCGTGTTTGTTGAGGCAATATAGGCCTATATATATATATATATATATATATATATATATATATATATATATATATATGTTATAGGTATATATATATGCACGAGTGCACTTCACATATTCTTCGTAGGCCTACGTATATGTGCGTCTATCAGAGTTGGAATCACCGAGGGTTTGAGGGGTTCAGCCCCCAGTCTTTCTTAGGACTGCATAGTAAGTCATAACTGCACACTCCAAGTACACATAATATTATATTCAACGTTTGCCCCAAGTTATTTTCTACAATTCTCTGCTGGTGTCTATGTATCTATAGGCCTAGATGTATCTATAGATATATCTATAGATGTATCTGTAGATGTATATATATGTTTCTATAGATGTACATGTCTATAGACACGTAGCCCTATATGCACGCAGGCATGTCTATGAATGCATATATATACATACATATAATATTATATATGCAATGCACGAGCATGTGCAGTATGCAAAGTATATTGTATAAATCTATGTTTGTATTTAACATATGTGCGGATACAAGACGTGTCATTTAGAGTTAATGGATCTCCGGCATATGCATGGCTGTTGAATCTTTACACGCACGACGTGTGATGCATATTTCGAAGTGCAGTCGTTTCGCTGTTCCTGTCCATTGTGCGCTTACACACATTGTAGGCTATACGTGAAGCACTTTGTGCCTCCTTTGGACGCATTGTTTGCTTCGGCTAATACTCAGCAGCTCGATTCAGCCGCAGCTTCATGCAGGTCGCTGGCAGTGGTAGATAATCGAAAAATCGGTCGAATTGCCAGGATTTAGCGCGTAACGCATACAAACGACCACTGTGTTGATACCAAACTGTCGTCAATCGACAGACATATATTGATTTGTCCGCACAATACCGCTATAGGTTCATTGACAGAACAATTTTCGTATGTAATTCACGAAGTATAGCCTAGGTCTTTTTTCCTACAAGACATTTTTGACGAACTGACGCAAGAATTGCTGAAGATAATGCTCCATAAAAGTGTTAAAAAATTATGCTAAAATGTGCATGCTAAAGCTTCATACCGTAGCTTCAACGCCTACTTGGCAGCCGTTGCCAAGTACCATTCGTTAAGACAGCCTCTCCTGTATCTTCAGACTGCGAAACTATTAGCCTAATCATCTTGTATCTTACATATAAAAACAACAAAAACTTCATAACACGGATGCTGTATAAAAACGCTTATTAGGCTATATTCGTTGCTCCTTTGTGCTTGTTAACTGTCGCGTTATGACGGTTATGTCGACCGGTTATTCTGTCAATTAAACGTCATTAATATCTATTATTATCTTTTGTCAAGCGCATGCAGAAGAAAGTGTAATTAGGCCCATATTATATAATCATTTGCAAGTTTACTTAAGTAAAAGTTCAATAATAAGTCTTCGTTTGTTGAACAATACGGTTGACAGACAGCAATGGTTACAGTGTACACTGTTATACAGTTATCTTAATTAACACCAATCTTAACTACTAACAGAACAGACAAAATGCAATGCAGGAAAAGAATGTTATGAAAAATGTCGGCTAGTCTAGGCCTATAACTTGGGTGTCCAGTTCAAAAACATCTTTAGACAACAAAGGACATTAATGACGTTTGTAGAAATTGTCTTTGAACTGCTCTCAATAATAATTATTGTTATTAGCCTACTCAGATCATGAACTAAGTATAGCCTAATGTTAGACCTGCAATGTAGGCTATCTACGAACTGTTTAGAGACTGGTCAAATTATGCCATATTCTGCGAAATGCGCCGGCCTAGTTACCCTGTAACTATACCCTATCCCTATCCTTCGTCCGACCACAGATCTTATTACCATGTTACCATTGCATGTACCTCAAACAATCAATAGGCCTACCACTTGAAATATGTAACTCGATTCCTACTTCTACAAAAGTAGAGATGACGCCAGACATTGTTGGTAGGAGATCATGACCTGCACAGTCATAGGCTACAGTCTACAAGTAGCCAGTGCACGGACTATTTATGGCCCAACTAAATTCCTGGAAGAGCAGAAATTTCCTTCATACTGAACATCAGTTAAAATACAGAATAAACGCTATTTCGTGTAATCGCAATGTGTGTGTGTGTAACATGATTTAGGATGGATGACTGATATACATAATTGATGTGTCTATAGGCTATGTATTATAATACACTACTGTGATACACCATCACCACGTACATTTCTGCACATATAGGCCTACTGATATTTCTTTACTGACTCATACTTTGATGGTCAATGCTATAATGTAAACCTTTATGGAAATGGTAATGAGAAATGCATGATGTTGCCAGCGGAACAATGGTCTTGCTTTTTGTTAACCCATTGACCACATGAACCGCTGCAATAGATGAATTTGAACCATAGTTTGTGATCAATGAAGCTTATGAAATGAATTGAAATTGCTATGCTACTTCAGGTTTGACAATTTTTTATTAAAATAAATGGCTGCTACTATATAGGCCTAGTACTAACAGATAGTCAAACTCTGGAGCACTTATAAATAATAAGTATAGGCGGTGGCGTATTGGTATATGTTCGGGCCTTGTGACCGGAGGGTCGCAAGTTCGAACCCACCTTTTGCCACTGTGTAGCGATCTTGGATCTCGGTATGCTCGCCCACATTTGTCTCGTTTGCTACTAGGCTAATGAGCTTACCACGCAGTATTCGCGACCCGGCTTAGACATCTTAGCGTGAGAAATTATGAGTAATGAGATTAGACATGCATTAATTGAAGTCTGATCAACTCATCACGCAACACTCCCATGTGGAGTATGCAAATTATTATTATAAAGCCGTCCGTCCTTCGATGAAGTATGCACAAAAGTACAATAGACCTAGGCCTAAATGATTATAATTATTATTGTGAAGGACGTCTATTATAAAATCGTATGATTAGTTCTACGCATAAGCTTAAGGTTGCTATTTGTGAAGAGTACTTCTTTAGCACTGCAGCTAGCGGCTGTTTCGTATATAAATAGGTCTATAATTAATGCGTCACCTAATCAAGAATGTGCAGCTGATGTGCAGCTGAGTTGCGTGATGAGTTGATCAGATTTCAATCCCTGTCTAATCTCATTAGTAATCATTTCTTACGCTCAGATTTAAATGCAATGTCAACTGACACTGGTTACCTATAGCCCAAATAAATGCTCTGCAGCATATGTATACGATGAAAACATTAACTGCTTTTTATATGCAGCTTTTCAATAAGACGCAGTTTCTTGGATACGCTATAGCCTACTTAGGAGATTCCAGAGTGAAGTATTCAGTGCGTCATCCTTGTCCTATACTGGCTTGTTTTCTGTGGCCTCCGCTCGCTACCCCTCATGTAGGATCTGTCAATCCTTCTTATTGACGACCGTTTCCAGATCTCATCGAAATTTCTGATGACCTGTTTGACTTTAGGGTTCAAAATGAAGCGTCTGTCTCTACCAACTTTTTCGATTAAACCTGATGTATGCTTTCCTTGATAGCAGACTTTTTAGTAGTTCAGAGTCGCTGTTCAACGGTGAAACACAAAATAATACTGTGCGTTTTAGAGAGGTCATATCACGTTTGTCCTCTATACAGTCGAAATGTAGATTTAAACTTGATGATGGCGTTACTCAACTTGTACTGATAGTCTGATATGATATGTCTTAAAAGCAAAACGCTTTCAGAATCTTTTAAAAGATGCTCATTTCAACAATGGAGAAAATTATAATATCTTAATTATGAGATCACAGAAAAGTCAACATTTCAGCTTCCATATAACTGATTATATTATTGATAGATTTTCAAAGCGGTGTAAGCTATACGTGTATTGATGTTGTTCGTTTCTATAGCGCCTTTCTCTAACGTCTCACCGGGGCTGAAATAAGGCTGTCGTCGATTGAAATGCAATATCAACTGACACTGCTTCTAGCTTGTCACCGGGAAAAAGTCAGAATTGCTAACCGGTATGTGAAATATGCAGGTGCTATTGGCAGCCTATAATATTATGTGCAATCTAATCGAAATATAGTTCAATAGTTCCGATATAAATCTTTTATAAGTCAATCTGGTTTTCTCCACGTCAGTAGTTTTCTTGCTGCAAGAACCATAATGTCTGCAGCGAACTCAAAGAATTCGAAGAACGAGAACATTGCGAAGCCGAACCACAGGCCGAGAATTCCCGCCAAGTCCGACATATAATTGATAGCCTGCAGTAAATAAAACACGAAAAATCAGTGTAATGTGACCTATTTGTTCATTAATTTTTTATCCAGCAACCTTGGCACACAGCACCATCAAAGGTGTTGGTCTGTCTGAGACATTAATGCCTAACGAACCATGTTCTGTTTTTCTTTCAATGATTGAACAGTCGAAAGAAACAGAGGACCAGTTTACCGGTATTAAATGAAGTCCTGAATACATTGCATAGTCCGCTTAACAGTAATTAGCTAGCTACATAAAACATGGTATTCATTATTTCTAATCGAGAACTTATGTAATGCCACCCAAGGGGACCATTCGGAGGAGCGCGCAGCCCCAACTCCGGAAGTACCTGGTAGGCTACAAACTAAACCTGAACGGCTTGTTGATCCTAGCCTAAGTAGGCTATAGGTCTAATTTATGTCCAATGGGGATAAATTCAATTCAATTCAATTAAACTTGTTTATTTAAGCAGATCATCACAACAGTAAAATACAAAATCATCAAAATCACATAAAAAAATACTGTGTACAATGAGAATAAGAAGCTATATAAATTATAATTATTAACTCGCAAGTAGGCAGGTATAGACAACAAAACGCGATTCTGCCTAGAGTTGAGGTACCAGCACGAGGTACCAAAAGCTCACATCCAGAAGAACGGAGACTATATATAGTTATATACGTACCGGGTAGACTGGTTTTTCTTCGAGCCGCTTGTAGCTGAGCTCTTCGAAGTAGAGTTCGAATTCTACGAGGTTATCGGAAACCATTTTTTCGTCTGACACATCGAACCCCGGACCAAGTTCACGGGAAAGACGGGCAAGAGTGGCCTTCTGTCAAAGTTAACAAACGAGGTAAGTGACTCACGCATGCAGGGAGACTATATTGAAACACGTTGTTATTATTATTATTACTATTATTGTTATTATTATTATTATTATTATTATTATTATTATTATTATTATTATTATTATTATTAGTAGTAGTAGTAGTATTATTATTATTATTATTATTATTATTATTATTATTATTATTATTATTATTATTGTCATGCTATTGCTATTGAAAGCAAGAACTTAATTGTCAACTAATGTTTAATGATTATATTATTAATATTATGAAAGCAAGAAGTTCGGAACTATTGCAATATTGCTTTTGCTATTTATTTATTATTTATTATTATTATTATTATTTATTATTATTATTATTTATTATTATTATTATTATTATTATTACTATTATTGCTGTTATTATTATTATTATTATTATTATTATTATTATTATTATTATTATTATTATTATTGAGTTTTTATATAGAGCACCTTCAAGGTAATCTACTCAGAAGCGCTCCCAGTTCAACTACGGCAAAATAAGGCAGTTTTAAGTGCGAAAGGAACGTGTGGTGTGGCCTCTAGACACCAGGCGGAGTGCAACAGGGAGTCCGTTCCAGATTCTAGGGTCAGCCAAGAAGAAAGAGCGACGCTGCATCATAGTAGTCCGTGAGCGAGGGACTAAGAGTTCTGCTTGATCAGCCGATCGGAGGCAGATCGCTGATCATAGCTGACAAAATTTCACTCTATCAAATCGATGACAGGTGATCTCTGGATTTTTATATTAAGCCATTGCAATAAAATGACAGAAAAATTCACTGTAAAACAAAAACACTAGACCTAATAGATCATAACTAGGAAAATGCTCTTCATTGAGAGGAGTTATCATGATGAATAGCCTATAGCTTTGCAATCTTGTCGTATTACATTTGACCAGATAGGGGTAGGCCTATTAGTAGGCTACGGGTTAGGCCTAATATATGCTGAAAAGGAATTTTTGAGGATGCTAGAAAGTCAGCCGGTTAAGTATCCCTATTATGCTTCGAAATTTTCAAAGAAATAATTGCAATAACCGGTCGACCAGTTTAAATGCTGGCTGATGTAGACTCTAAGAAATTAAATTTCTCCAAATTTCTTAGCGGTAACGTGCGGGACTTTATTACCATCAAGTTAAAGATATTATTTGAGGCATATTGGAAAACCATCAACGGTAGACACAAGAACTGGGTCTTAAATATTTTATATGTATCTATTCATATTTATATTTTCAAAAGTAATACGGTTAAACTGCATGTGATCCTACCCGACTTGCTTCGGATGGCCAATTGCGCAGCGACGTATGATGGCTGTAGGACGTTGATCTGTAAAATTATCCAAATTCGATGTAGTATAATAGGCCAACAATTGCTGAGCATTGAATAATTTATAGAGTTGTCTCTGAAAAGTATACGTATGCTGACCTCACTACATATATAGGCCTATACAGGGCTTAAAGTGTGCCTGGACGGTCATGGATGGCGTCCATGCACTTATTTTAAAATCTGAACGCCGTCCTGCCACTTATTGGCCAGCACTGAATGGAAAGGTAAGAGGCGTCCAGGCACTTCTTTTGGAAAGGTAAAGGGCGTCCAGGAACTTATTTTTTCATACTTTAATCACTGGGCCTATATATATCATATATATTATGCACAGCATTATAGTTTTGTTGTTAGGTGGGATTCAACCCCGTGCATTCCTTCTAACCCTTTCAGCAAAGCATGGGCGGAGTTTGGTTTCCGTTCTTGGAGGGGCTAAAGAATTCTTGGGGGGGAGCTAAGCCCGGGAAACGATACCATTTAAACGAAAAAAAAAGAATTTGGGACTTCTTTGGGGCGGTTTAGCCCTCCCTAGACCCTGATAAACTCCGCCCATGCAGAAAAGTAATTGAAGAGATGTCTGGGGTGAGAAAACTAAGATATTTCATGAGTTGACAGTTGTGGGTCGTATGCAACATGTTAGCAACGTTAGATTTAAACTGCAGTGTTTATGTAGGCCTACGTGTTGGTCTATACAAGTTCAACACCCAGCTCTTTTCAACAGCTAAAAACTGGACAAGTCTTTTTATATATTATGTATGCCTATAGACAATCAGAAAAGGACTACATATGCACATAACCTGATTAATACATTGAAAAATAGACGATCTACTGGTCATAATATGATAATCATGACCTCAACCATGCATGAGCACATGTACATTATTTAGCTGGGCACAGTAATCAAGTAGACAAGGAGTTGGCTACCTGCAGGCATCTGGGCAGCCACAGTCAAGAGTGCGATTTGCGAATTTCTTTACGATTGCGTATCTGCAGTCATCTAGAAAAAAGTAAATAATAAGAACTTGGATGAACTTGCGAAAACATTCGACAGAGACTAAAGATGTAGATTAATTTAACAATGCCTGCCGATCGATGGTACAAGACACGCTGCAGAGCGCTACATTCTTTCATCATATTATAATATATTCCAGCATCTCCTCAGACCTCCCTATATTATTTATGGGGTGCAAGACCGGATTAAGAAATGTGGGGGCCCTGTTCGGAAATTTGGGGGTGGGATCTTCGGCCGAAAAAATCTGATGTGTGATTACCTTTTTTTAGTCGCTTGGTCGAAATTCCTGCAGAATATACCGATTTTTCCCTCCCAAACTAGCTGATGGCCTTTTTAGACGTTTTTCCTTAAAAGTTTTTTTGCATGTGTGGGGGCCCCTAAAGTGTGGGGTCTCTGTTCGGCCGCACATGTTGAACTTCCCTTATTCCGGCCCTGCTTGGCTGTATTTACAAGTCTTTTGCAATTTAACCACGCATCTTATAAGCCACCCTCACACGAATCAAATGAACTCAGTCACGCCCGAATGCGCCTCTTTTCTGTAGAAAAAACCCAATAGACCTACATGTATAATACCGGTACAGCCTATTTCGACTCATTTCAAATGCGCCGCCGAAGTCTACTATAATTATAGTGGCCAAAACCGAGCGGGCAATGCAGTGTATTAAATTTCGGCAAACCGAATAGTCAATGCTGATAAGTGCAGATCGCTTGCATTGCTCCAGTGCCCATCGTTTGTAGTTTGTAGTAAGACCTTAGGTCCTTGTATACATAGGTATACGCTGCAAAGACCTAACTTCTAAAGACTAGGCATGAAGGCAGAGGCGCTCACAGATAGGCTATTTCTGCAGGAGCCGCAAACACACAATGTTCACGGTCACATTTTTAAACAACTTTAAGATGCAAAACAGGATATTTGGAACATTCGCATTTTTTTCAAAGAAGTTCTAACTATAATTATATGTATTTCTCAGTAAGTTCCACTTAGTGCACCATTTTCGAACCATAATATCAAGGCCGTAGCCAGGATTTGATCTCGGGGTGTGCTTCTTTCCCGCCCGAAAAACTGATGACCTTATTTTCTTAGTCATCCGGCCGAAATCGTCAGAAAATGTCACCAATTATTTCAATTTTTTCCATTTTTCCATTTCTCCAGCATTATAGTAGAGTAAGTCTTTAGTAGACAAGTATAGCAACTGCAAGTTCCAGTACCTTGTGTGATGTTCCTGCTGGAACATACAGTACCTTGTGTGATGTTCATACTGGAACAGACTGGACCTGGGGCCTTGTCGTCCTCTGCTCCGCTCGGTAGATAGGCGTCCATGCACGAGCACTCCTTCATCACAAACTGTTGAGAGCAGGTCTTCTCGCACGCCTTTTATAAAGTAGTGTTATTCAGCATATGAACATATGGATCTAAGTCTAATGTATTACACAATATATTATTATTATCATTATCATTATTGTCGTAGTTAAGTCATAATAGTAACTACTATTACTATCATTATTTCTATTGTTATTAATATTATTGTTATTATTATTATTATTATTATTGTTGTTGTTGTTGTTGTTGTGGTTGTTATTATTATAAGTAAGTTTTTTGCCAATAATAATTATATTGGCTAGAAGTATATCAATTTTTGGAGGCTTAAAGGTAATTCATATTATTATTATTATTATTATTATTATTATTATTATTATTATTATTATTATTATTATTATTATTATTATTATTATTATTATTATTATTATTATTACTACTACTACTACTACTACTACTACTACTACTACTACTACTACTACTACTACTACTACTACTACTACTACTACTACTACTACTACTACTACTACTACTACTACTACTACTACTACTACTACTACTACTACTACTACTACTACTACTACTACTACTACTACTACTACTACTACTACTACTACTACTACTACTACTACTACTACTACTACTACTACTACTACTGTTATTATTGTTATTATTATTATTATTATTATTATTATTATCATCATCATCATCGTCATTATTGTAATCATCATCAGACCTATTATTTCCCGAGGTATTTATATTCTCTAGGGCATCCCAACTATACCCGGAGATTTGTGGTCGATATGGAAAACGTGCGCATTCACATATATCTACGTCACATAGTAATCAAGAAAGTGTGTGTGGTTGTTACCTGTCTACTGTACTCTACGGGAAGCGATGCGGCGTAGAAATTCATCCCAACGTCAGTCTGATTCTCCTTTGTACAGTTTCCGTACGGATGAGGTTGAAGAATAACTAGACTCTACAGACACGTGGATAGCAAAAATAGATAAAAACAATGATACAGGATAATGATAGAGACACATGATCGTCTGCCTGTCCCACCCCGAGATTCTGACTGGGCACCAAAACTAACCGAACAATCTGCCTCTTGCAGACCTGCTTTGATATTGCGCCGGTGTTGCGTGACATAAAGTCGCCTGAAATAAAGTCTGGGGAGAGAATAATTTTTTCTGCCGCCGAAATAAAGCCCCAACACGTTCAGCCTGAAATAGGCCATAGGCCTATACAGTAGATCTATACAGTCGTATAGGCCTATAAAATTTATAGATGAGCAAGTTAAACCGTTGGTTTGCGTTGCTAGATTATTTAACAAGGACACATAAATTATATGCTTTTATATAGGAAATATTTATTCCAATTACAGAGTTTCGGCCAGGGAAGAATCTGTTTCGGGGGGGGGGGAGAAAGAAGACCTTACATCGTCACACCGGCGATTGCACAGAGTTGGACTTCGTCTCCTTAGCGCTGACAAAAGTTACGCTTCACTGTTTTCGCCGATGCAAAGCGAAGGGCGCTTCGCTCCATGACGGGGATGAACTCCTTGTTTCACGGATTCACCTACATGTACATGTAGCCTTCATGTACATGTAGCCTTCGTGTATCTACTAGACAACGCCGAGTCATCCTCGGTTTTAGGCTCTTCCATCTGGAATGACCTCCCGTTGGAGTTGTGTTGACTGTATTCTTCTGACCAATCCCACTGGGTCTATTTACCAATTTAATAGTTTTTTCTTTAGTCGTAGCGGGACTGGGAGCGTTCCTTGACGTGTATAGATATGTGACATCACTGGCATGTCATTATATACGCATACATACATACAAATATACATATAATTATAGGCCTACGCAATGCCACCAGGTCTACACAACGCTAACGGTTGGCTACTTATTTCCGCTTTAGACGATTTATTCTGAGAACCGTTTGAACATTTAAATAACTACGGAAGACAGAAGTTGATATTGATGAAGGCGACGATTATGGTGGAAAAGTTTTTGGTCGACCTTCTTAATGGCAATGGATGAGAAGTATCCAGGACTGACGGTGATGCCGTCGTCCTCTGGAAAAGACATTTGACGTTGCGGATGGACGACGACTCGAACCCCAGACGTATCTCCAATGTAAGGAATGTAGTCCTTCTGACCGATGTTCACGAGCATCCGTAATCCTAAAAGGACAATTATCCATGCAGTGATCCATGCAGTGATCCATGCAGTGATCCATGCAGTGATACCAGTGATGCATGCAGTGATCCATGCAGTGATCCATGCAGTGATACCAGTGATCCATGCAGTGATCCCAGTGATCCCGGTGATCCCAGTGATCCCCGTGTTCCCAGTTATCCCCGTGATCCCCGTGATTCCAGTGATCCTATAGTGATCCCAATGATCCCAGTGATCCGAGAATAAAGTCACACATTTTCTCAATCAAACCAGCCAGGCGATAAAACCAGTTATTCGTTCCTTCGTCGATCGTATTCACCGCATTTCTAAAGCGCTACTTGAAACGGCAGGGCACCAGCTTATTCACGAGCGCTTATTCGCGTTTGATATAACCTATAGGTTATTCGCAGCATCTTATATTTCCACTCAAATATCCTTCCGAAATATGCAGTCCTTCGTTGACGTGTTTTCATTAGCCTACTAAAGTTGTCATAGGCCTGCTAGTAAATGGCTGGATAAATTTTGAAATGAAGTCTGAGAAAGATATTATCCTTCTATGTAGATCTATAGGCCTCTGGAGTAAAAAACATCATTCTGATATGAAACAGCCATACAACCACTTGCATGTGTAATTCTAACTATTATAGCCTAGTGAAGCGATTGATTCCATTGGCTGATTTAGGCTACCGGTTGATCCGCTAGGCTACATGATTGTGGTAATCATTAACATGAACCATGTTAATAATTATCACGGGCCTTATATACCCTACCGCTGCTCTGGCCACTCTTCGTTGCCGTTCGAAGTTGTTTCGATGTGTTCCAACCAGAGTTGAAGACGTAGCAGTTGCCGTGAAGGGGATTGTAGAACGCTTCGAAGTCGCTGAACATTACACATACATGTATTGTATAGGGCCTGTATCGTGAGTAGCTACATGAGTCCACGGGATCACTACCCTTGCTACCCCCGGTAACACACACACACACACACACACACACAAACACACACACACAAACACACACACGCACACGCACAGAGACCCACAGCAACTGTCAAATACTTACCTATCAAGACCAGCCGATCCAAAAAATGCTGAGACCGACTTTTGAAAACTGTCCGGTAACCGTGCTTCAGCTACTCGATCCGTAAGGTCTCAAAAGACGCTTCATAAATGTTCGGATAAAATACATAAATGCTTGATGTTTTAGCGCTCAACATTAACTATAGACGACTGCGACGGTTTTTTTTTTACCTCAGCAATGTTGAATGACCCTAATTCCTGTGGCATTTAGACTTAATTGGTATCTTGTTTTCATTCATTCGTTATGGAGACATGGCGTCCCTTCAAGGTTACTATAGACTACTCTGAAGCGCTCCCGACTCAATCTCGGTTGAAAAGGTCGGTTTTAAAACGCATCTGAGCAAACCTTAGGCATGAGGCGCACACAGACAGTGGGCCATTGGAACCCATTCCATGGATACCATGGGGCCAATAACAGAGAAAGCACGGTGTTGTCTAAGAGTAGTTTGCAGTCGGGGAATGAGGAACTCACCACGAGTGTCTAATGTTTACGAATGTGATGTTTTAAGATGTCTTACAATAATCATGTCTAGTAGGATATTGGTTAATTATTATGCTCACTTCTTGCGGCATTCAGTGTTGGCATACTGGCATTCCAAAATCATGTTTTCATATGAGTATCCTAAATCGATTTTCTCCTGCATCGTCAACGTTGCCATTTTCTCGATGAACAACTCGCCAGCAAGAAAGACATTCGTCTTCGCGGTTCTTTCTGGAAAACTGCTTCCGTTCAGCGGCGGAGGAGCCTCGAACGGAGCACTGGAGACTGGTGGATGGTAGGTGGAGAAGGTCGTGGGAGCGGACGATGGATGTGGAGTAGATGGAGCTCGTGGTGGATCGTTGGCTGAGCATTGTGCTGAACTTTCCAGCGTGTCGTTGCTGCACTTCTCGCATATTTCTTTTCCATCGACGCTGAAGCAGCATTGACAACAGCAACCGATGAAGATGGTTGGCGCCGTTGACGTGCCCATCGCAAGTGTTGACGTGGAAATCAATGGAACAGCAGTTGACGTCGATTTGTCAACTGTAGGCCTAGTGTCCGCTGGGAATGTTGTCGACGTTTCCACTAGTTCTTTTGTTGATAGCATATCCGAAGGTAGAACAGCAGTTGTACCTCTGGTTGACGTTTCTGATGTTGACGTTTCTATTGTTGACGTTCCTGTTGTTGACGCTTCTGTTGTTGACGTTTCTGTTGCTGACGTTTCTGCTTTTGACTCTTCAGTTGTTGACGTTTCTTCAGATATTTCTGTAGCTATTGCAGCTGATGTTGGCATCACTGCGGATATTTTTGGAGAAATTTTCGTGAATATTTCAGTAGCTGTTGATGACGTTGTGTCTGTCGATCTACGTGTCGCTCTTTCTGTCGATACTGTCGTCCTTATAAAATTAGGTGACGTGGATGTTGTAGGGTTCGATGTTGCCGGTTTCGTGGGCTTCACTAGAATTGATATATGCAAGAAACGTCTAGAAAGCCTATACCTAACGGATATTGTTATATTTGATGTCAATCAATCAATCACTCAATCAATAGATCGATCAATCGATCAATCAATCGATCAATCGATCAGTATTTACATCGCACCCTTCAAGATCTCTACTCAGAGGCGCTCCCGGCCGAGGTCAAGCAAAAATGTGGAAATGCGAAAAATGTCTTCAAATGTTGGTGAAACTGAGGACAGTTTTGCAGGACCGGAATAGAACGAAGGGCTGTGCATTGAAAAATAGACTAGATTGTCCTTTTGGGAGGAGGAAGGTTTTTGGGTAAGTTCGGGGGAAAAGGTCGTCAGAAATTTCAGGTCAAAGAGCGTGCTAGATTAAAATTCCTGGTTGTGCAGTTCTAAAGACTAAATTCCTTTAAAAACGCAGTTCTACCAAATCCTTTAGAAACGCCCTAGTATAGTCAAGCGATGCCGTTTCCACGTTGGTGGACCAACCACAGAGAAGGAACGGCTCTGCATTGTCGCACAGCGGACGAAAGAGACATAAAGGTTCCAATATGAATGGACGTTTATATAGTGATATTCAGTGTAACGAGTTTAATGTGGTAAATGGAAAATAAAGTTTAAACATCGAATATCAAACGACAGGCAACGACAATTTTTCGAATGGAGGCTGAACGTCATGCGGAAACCTAGTGAGTGATTATCTTCGATCACAGTTTCGCAAGAATATTTACTGGGCAGTATAGCTGTTAGTTTCAAAGGTGACGGCTTCAATTTACCTGGGATTGTTTTCTTGCAGATGAAATTAAATGGTACGTTACAGTCCGTGTCTCGCAGTTTGCCACCGGTTATATAGTCAATGCGTATGCATGGTCCAGATCCATTTGGTTCGTCAAAGTTCCACCACTGCTGCGCAGTGGCGGAAGAGGTTCCATCCGCATAGGTAAGATTCTTGTTAGCAGGAGAAGATGACGGTGTATAGGCT
The DNA here is from genome assembly GCA_949752735.1 of Lumbricus terrestris. Classification (NCBI taxonomy): domain Eukaryota; kingdom Metazoa; phylum Annelida; class Clitellata; order Crassiclitellata; family Lumbricidae; genus Lumbricus; species Lumbricus terrestris. The sequence goes on along the minus strand of OX457044.1, from coordinate 35,628,191 downwards.
CCCAGCCAACTGTCAGCTTTTATGGTATCGCTGTAGAAACGACAAAAGATACAGCGTTCTTCTAATAACATCTAAAGCTGCGAGCTCACGTGCAAGTTTAAAAGCACATTTGTAAACGCTTAAAAGCTTCTGTACAGGTGCTTCAATCTTCCCTTGACTGAATGACTGTACCGCTGAGCAAACTGACTTGATGCAGCGCTTGTGAATAAGTTAGTTATTTGCGTTCGGCATTAATGTGGTGCTTTATAAATATATAGTTTGCATTGACACAGCTAGCATAGTAAAGTGTTTCTAAACGCCGCTTACGCTTGAAAATTAGTGACCGTGCAGTGTCTCATTACATCGTCCATAACTGTCCCGCCTCTTTGGAACAATCTCCCCAATTTTAATTAAGACAAGTATCTGATTCACCAAACAAACTCACCCAAGCCTCGCCTCTTAAAATCTCTCCACAGGTCTTTCACTCAAAACTGAAAACATGCTTTTTCACAAACCCTATCCTGCTTTTTTCTCCTCTCTTCACCTCCCTCGCCATTTCAACTCTAAACATCACTCACCAAAGCAGTCCATCTGCCTGCCTGCCTGCCTGCCGGGCTCTCCGGATCTTGACCCTCTGCCTATCGATTTCGTTTTGAATTTAAGCGCCTGTGAATAAGCTGGTTCCCGTGACTTCGCTTTTGTGGGCGCTGTAGCAATCTCGAGATTACGATTACGATTAGGATCGTCCGTCGAAAATTTCGGTGTCCGTCGACCAAAATTGAACTTCCTAGAGTGAGCGATAGGCTTTCCAAGCGGGTCTGTTGTGTGTTATACATTATGGTAGGCCGGTTAATTAATTAATTACCAATTCTGTAGTGTAAGTGGAAGCGTCGGATTTTCACTTTTCTTGCAAAGTTTGAACAAAACTTGAACTTAGGCTGAGCAGTCCTAATCTTGAATGCACCGGACACTTTGTATCTATTGAAAAAGCAATGCAGCTCATAACTATCTGGTTTGTTCAGATGAATACACTTCAAAGTGTTGACGGATAGCTGTGAAAATTCATCCACCTGTTTAGGGGCGGATCCAGGGGTGGCCAAAAAAGGTCGTCAGTTTTTCGGCGACCCAGACGAACTTTTTTCCCTGGACCTAGACCCTAAATTTTGGCCCCTCCCATCGAAAACTTCTGTATCCGCCCTTGCACCTGTTCAAAGACAGGGCAAGGCCCAGCTTGTCAATAACCAATCGCTTATTTAGCATGAAATATAGATTAAAATTCCTGTTTCTCTGATCCATGAAAATTATTATTACAACGACTCGACTTTTGTCACTAAATTCCGAATGACAAAACAGAAGTGCTCTCTTTCTGCGGATATAATTTACTTACTTGATGAGCTTCATGACAAAGTTGTACTCGTTCGTGTTTCCTATGCTGACAGTTCCATCGGAAGGAAGCTTCTGACACGTGTTCCATGCATCTAACCCAGGCAGGAGCGTCGAATAGACACAGTAATTGCATCCACTGAAATACTGCCACGCCCCACACGAACCTAAACAGCAGAAGTCTTTATCAAAGCATGAAACCAAAAAACGAAGAACACCAGTATCTTCCTGTTATAGGGAACAGTACGTAGGCTACACTTATAGTCTACAAGTAGTTTACATGTTCATCTCATTCATTCATTCATTTATTCATTCATTCATTCATTTCAAGAATTAATAGAGCACATCTTCAACAGACCTGCTGCGTGGAGACCTTTAAGAACTTATGGTGCGAGCAGCCGTTCTGTAGCTTTGATTCTCGCATTTTTGCCATGTATGCTGATACGCTTCTTCTCATCCTACAGAAGTCGCTTGCTGCTGCCGATGCAATAGAAAGTGTCTTAATTACATTGCATTACATTAGATTACTTCTCCGCTGCTGCATAAACCCTTTACTGACAAAGGTCATAGTATTTCCCATACTAGGCCTACACTTTGGTTGGTAAGGAGTTAAAGAGCCCGATATCACGTAGATCGTCTTAGAAAGACATAATGAATGAATGAATGAATGAATGAATGAATGAATGAATGAATGAATGAATGGATGAATGAATGAATGAATGAATGAATGAATGGATGAATGAATGAATGAATGGATGAATGAATGAATGAATGAATGAATGGATGAATGAATGAATGAATTAATGAATGAATGGATGAATGAACAAGTGAATAAATGAACGAACGGGTGAATGAATGAACGGGTGAATGAATGATCGAATGAATGAATGGATGAATGAATGATCGAATGAATGAATGATCGAATGAATGAATGAATGAATGAACAAGTGAATAAATGAATGAATGAATGGATGAATGAATGATCGAATGAATGAATGAATGGATGAATGAATGAATGAATGAACGAACGAATGAACAAGTGAATAAATGAACGAACGGGTGAATGAATGAACGGGTGAATGAATGATCGAATGAATGGATGAATGAATGATCGAATGAATGAATGATCGAATGAATGAATGAATGAATGAATGAATGAACAAGTGAATAAATGAATGAATGGATGAATGAATGATCGAATGAATGAATGGATGAATGAATGAATGAATGAATGAATGAATGAATGAATGAATGAATGAATGAATGAATGAACAAGTGAATAAATGAACGAACGGGTGAATGAATGATCGAATGAATGAATTACCGATGGCAACTAAAAACACCGACCTGTGCCTTGCCTTTTCCGTCGTCTTTTCGAATTCACATTGGGAGCCGTTTTCTTTTTATCAATATCACCACTCGCTGCTTTTTTAGTAACAGCATCAAGCGCCGACTTGCGAACAGGATTCAGGTTGCAGATGGTGACGGCTGGAAAGACGAGTTGCTGCTGCTGAACTAAAGTGATGGCAACGGTGACTGGGTAGCGTAAGTAGTTCATCGTCAGTCCTTTCATGTTGTAGCACAGACCAGCGGTCATCAGCAACATCGCTACGATCCAGAATCCTCTTTTGACGGCTCCTGTTGTAATATTCAGTGAACGTTACTTACGACACTTTAAAACTGACGGAACAACCTTAGCTTACTATTTATAATTTTATAGTATCAGCCTGTATCTTTATCTTCGTAATCATTATTGCAATCGTAATTTCCAAATTTCTAAACCCGAACGCTTTGTCTAGTTAGAAGGGTTGTCCAAAAGAGCAGGCTGTAGCCTAGATATAGCCGGTCGAAGAGGTAGGCTAGGACTCCAGTGTACCATACATGTATCTATTCGATTGATTGATTGATAGTTTGCTTAAAAGGCGACCCAAACGTACGTGCGTATAGAACACCTATGTTGCTCATACGCGGTGGTGTCGTGGGTATGTTCGTTGCCTTGCAGCCGGAGAGTTGCAAGTTCGAATCTATCTCAAGTCACCGCGTAAAGACCTTTGGCAAGTCCTTTACTCGCAATTGCTCAGCGCGTCAGCGTGAAACTCCGATGCAGTGTCCGCGCTTCAGTCGGGAGCGCCTCTGAGTAGCAACTTGAAGGGGCGCTATAACAAGTGCGCATACAAACCTACATATCTAAATAGCCGTAGCCTCGGTAAATCTAATGAAATCTTATCTAGGGGCCTACTATAAAGCGCCGTAATCGTAGTGACAAATCTACCAAAACTATCGTTTGTCGCACCAGGTAAAATCGCGGTAAGAAATAAGAATTCAATAAACGCGCTATATAAATAACCTCGTCGCGTTTGACTCAACTCCAATAAATAGCCTACTTTTCCATTGTAGCTAGACGAACACCATTTCAATTTTGTCTGCAGCTTTCGTCAGTAGGCTACTGTTGAAGTATCGGTAGTGTACATGAACCTATTCGCCGCTTAAAGATCTGTATGCTAGTATACGTTTATTAATTGGACCTGGAATCCTGTCGTTGGTCTATTTTTCTGTATCAGTAGTTTATTGAAGTTAATTCGTCTCGCGTAGGCTACAGGCAAGTATATAAAATTATATAAGTAAGTACGTATTTTTTCGTTACTCCACTTGCAAGTGCGCAATGTCATATAACGTCGAGTAGCGTCTTAGAAGTTTGGAGATTACAATTACAATTAAGATGTTGTTTCTGTATTACGCTTACATCGAAGTAATAATTACTTGATAATAAAAGGTGCAAACTAAATTACAGGCTGACTGAAATGACTGAAGCATTAAGCCTATAGTTGCTGCTTAGACGGTTAAAATACCTTACCTCTTGATAGGTTGTAGTTGGGTAAGCCGTGAACCGTCGTTTGCTCCTTCAACCCATCCCATAATAAACAAGGAGTGGCAAAGTCATCGCTCGCCTGGTACGGAAAGTACGATGGCGTTCGAAAGCGATACTTATAGGTGCAACGCTTCGCATTAACCTTCTTCTCCATATTCTGATCGTCATGCAAATCTAACCTAGATAGGTCTACTGGCTGATTTTTGCCAAACTTGTCGTAAAAACGCATCAACACCGACTCGACATTTTGCAGCACTCGGCGTTGATCACAGGCCTATGCCTATTCGATTCGACGGTCTATTAATCAATAGCATGCAACCGAGGAAAGTAACTGTTGAAATTTTGGTCAACACAAAATTCCTGATCAACAGAGTTTGTTCTGCTACAGTATAATAGCGCTCAGTGACTTTTTACTGGGCGTCAGATTTACAAGAATGAAAGTTCCAATTATTTAACTGCTGACCATATTTTCAATGTGGCACTGTTACACTGAACAGGTGTACTGCAAACGAACAATGAAAGTTCTTCTTAGAGCATGCAACTCAGACGTAAAGGTTACCTAAATTTACAGTTAGCCATTGGTCGGTCGTAAGAGCTAGGCCTACATAAGCTCAACAGGACATCTTTGAAATCCTGTTTAATGCCAGAATTTGGTTAGGCTAAAACGAAAGAGAGATAGATAGAGAGAGAGAGAGAGAGAGAGAGAGAGAGAGAGAGAGAGAGAGAGAGAGAGAGAGAGAGAGAGAGAGAGAGACAGAGAGACAGACAGACAGACAGACAGACAGACAGACAGACAGACAGACAGAGAGAGACACAGAGACAGACACAGACACAGACAGACAGACAGAGAGAGCAGTTGTGTCGCACTATGATTCAAAACCAGACGCCACCTGATAGGCTACAACTGTTGTATGGTCTCGAGAAATTGCCACGAGAAATGCATTTTTAATCGTCTTGAAACTGTAGCCATGCACCGTTGACTAGATTTCGATGAATAATTGACTCTTCTGTACTAGATTCATGCATGGCTATAGCTGCAAAGGCGTGCGCGAGGCGGCTTAAAAAAAAATAGCCGTATACGTCTTTCAAAGACGCTGGCCGCCTCATGAGGCTATGGCGGAACAAGCAATTGTTATCTCCAGTGGTTACAACACACTTCGCTTTTCTGACATCGATACTGCTGAAAGGTTTTCGAAAGCGTCGATGTCCATTGTTCATGCAAGAAACATCCTCGACTTCCTTCAATGCCTATACATGCGCCTCTTCATGTTTTCTATAACCTGCGTATAGGGCCTATACCTGTCTTTGAGTCGTCGACCGAGCTGCGCCTGCATTGCATACTCACTGGTTTTTGTCTGCATTACGATAGCAGAAGCGTTTAACTTTAAGTGCTTGCATTGACGAGAGAACATCGTCGTCGCCTTTTAACGCTTTTTATCTGGTCGATAACTCGTCTAAAGTAGACCAACGATAATTATAGAAGGAGGGAGTCACCAATTGGGTCGTCATAGAGAGACAGAGGGGGAGAGAGAGAGACATAGAGAGACATAGAGAGACATAGAGAGACATAGAGAGACAGAGAGAGAGAGAGAGAGAGAGAGAGAGAGAGTGTGTGAGAGAGTGAGATGCAGAGAGAGGGGGGAATATTGACGAAGGTGGCTGTGACGACATCCGTGCAAAAGCGATCAACAAATCCATTATTCTCATATGATTCTCTTCTCCTCCTCCTCTCCTCCACTAGTTTAGTTGCTTCCGGATCTGTCCCAACCCATTTCCATTTTTATTTTCACCGCCCCCATATTTCTACCACACACTCTTGTTCATTGTAGCCTGCTTCAATCTTAGGCTTAGGTATATGCCTAATATTATAGTCTCCAGTGCTTAGCGACGTCTTATAGGCCTATGGTGGGGAGTTGGGGACACTATAGGGTGCAGGGAAAGGGTGTGACACTGGCCTTTATATATTGGTCACTATGGCGAAAGTCATTGCGTCACAATAGGTTCGATTTTTCAGACAGAATTGAAGAATTGACATGAAATTAATTAGATTCAGAGATAAACTAGAAGGCATAAAATTACATGGACCACCCGCTTATGAGTCCCAGAAGAATTAATTAAGCCTAAGTTAAAACGTGCACAGTGCGCCTGCATATTCCCTGCCAGGAGCCCAGGAGACCTGTAGATATGAAACATAATTTTATATATGAAACATATTGAGAGCCCGTGGACCGCGTCTAATGCCCCCTTAAAACTGGCAGATAATAAGCGGTGCAGACATTCCCGTCTGACGTAAAGAGGACGGACGGTTTTCTAACGCTCGAAGGATTTGGTGACTAACGTTTGCTATACACGTATAATTGTGTGCGTTTAACTTTTGACTTGTGGTCAAGCAGTGGCGTAGGCAAGGGGGGGGTTTCGGGGGTCAAAACCCCCCCCATTGGCTCCGGAAAAAAGATTTTTTTAAGGTTATTTTTCCATTTAAGTAAGAAAAAATAGCAAAAAACAGGGTTTCCGGTCATAAAACCCCCCCCCCATGAAAAATTCCTGGCTACGCCACTGTGGTCAAGGTATTGTGTGTTCATATAGAAGACGACTTGCAACAGGTCACGACTTAAATTGGCGTCATACCGAGGTCTTTGGTAGGACTCTCGATATGCGTCCATCGTGACTCTGTTAGACCTGAGATGTTTGAACATTAGGCGATCCAAGACTGCAGCCATATAGTTATAGCATTTCTTGAAGCAGGAACGCGCATTTCGCTTCTTCATTGGTTGAAACATTATGCGTTCATTATTAACCCATTGCTATGGTTACCTCACTAAGTAACTATGCCACTAGTTGCACTCTGCCAGTGCCAGACCCAAGCTTGGATAAAGGAGGAGGGCGTAGCTATAATGATCTTTGTTACCACACAATGACGTTAAACTGCAAATACCACCACCTCACTAAGTGTTTCCCGAGATTGAAGATAATTGCAGCTCCACGCCATGACGTCAGACTATCTGATTATCGTGAGACGCATAGTTGCAGTTTTTATTGTAATTATATTTAATATTATTTATACATGTACAATATATACATATACAATATATATATATATATATATATATATATATATATATATATTGAAATCCTAAAACACTTTTTATCAACACCGAAATAATGGAGTTATTTTGCTAAAATGGCATTTTAAAAGGGTACCATTACAGTGTGGAAACTCACCCCAATTTTTTTTAAGTATTGCGTATATTTAGTGAAGTCTTAGGCCACTCTCATAAGCACTGAAAAAGTAAAGCTATTTTGTTACGATGACACCTTAAAATGCTGCCATTGCAATGTGGAAATTCAAAAAAATTCTCATGGGGAGGGGCACATCCCCTTCCCATACTTTTCCGGACGCTCGATTGCCCCCCCCCCCCACAGAAACCTGAATCCCTCCCAGAGGAGGGAGTACTTTTTGTACTATATACGGCCGACTTGGAGAGGATCATAGAAGTACATGGATTGCTCCACCACTGCTATGCGGACGATACACAGCTTTACTTCTTCTGCGAACCATCACAAACAGCTGAACTGAAGCAGAGAGTGCTGCTGTGTATTGAACAGATCTCAGAGTGGATGACATCCAACCGTCTGAAGCTCAATCCCTCCAAGACGGAGTTCGTATGGTGCACAACACTCAGACGCCGCCATCTACTTGATGGCAGCACTTTCAACATCGGTGATTCAGAAGTCAACCCAGCTGACACCGTTCGCAACCTTGGAGTTCAATTTGATAGCTGTATGACCATGACGGCCCATGTGAGTCAACTCGTTCGAGGTTGTTTCTACCAACTGCGACGAATCAAAACCATCCGCAAATTCGTCCCAACCTCAACCGCCGTCATCTTAGTCAACAGCTTCATTGTCTCCAGGGTTGACTACAGCAACAGTGTACTGGCGGGTCTTCCGGCTTGTCAGCTGGAGCGGATCCAGTCGGTGCTCAACTCCGCCGCACGGATTATATATGGTCGCACACCATCCGACCATGTAACTGATCTGTTGCGTGACAATCTGCACTGGCTGCGGGTCCCTCAGCGGATTACATATAAACTATGCCTCATAACATACAAATCCCTACTTAACCTTATGCCGGACTATATATCTGAATTTTGCATTCGTGTAGCAGATAGTCGGCTAAGATCATCGTCGAGGGGTCTGCTACAGGTCCCACGGTCAACCACGAGATTTGGGGAAAGCTCGTTCTCTGTGTCTGGACCCACTGCATGGAACAGTCTTCCTGACTATGTGCGGAATGCAACTTCTCTGGAGGCATTCAAATCCAGACTGAAGACTTATCTATTTAAACAATCGTATAATTGCTAGTAACTTTTGAACTCTTGTACAGCGCCCTTTCCTTCGGCCTCGGCTGAGCTACGGCGCTATATAAATCGTCTTATTATTATTATTATTATTATTATTATTACTAGATTAAACACTGCACGCAGATTATCTTATATATATATATATATATATATATATATATATATATACACTAGCTGGGGCACCCGGCGTTGCCCGGGAAATTCAGGATTCTACCCGCTCCGGCCACAACACCACCACACCATACCCACAACACCACACTCCGACCTCCACCGGTAAATTTGGGTTTTCGGAAAAATTTTCTTGTCCCAGCCTCCCCCACTTCTACCCCCACCTTCATCCCAACCCTCCAACCCCACCCCTCCACCTCCCACCCTACCAATCCCACCCCACCCACTCCACCCCACTTCTTCACCCCCACCCCAACACCCCACTTCGCCCCCACATCCCACCCCAACCCCTCCACACCCCCAACCCACGACCCCCTCCCCAACCCCACTTCACCACCCACCCCTCCACCCCAATTCCACCGCCCCACCACTCCTCAACCCCCCACCACACGAACCCACCCCCACTCCAACCGCCCACCAGCACCCTCTCCACCCACTACCCCACCCCACCCCCCACCAGGGAGGGAGGGAGGGGAGGGACGGGGAGGGAGGGACGGATAAAGGGAGGTAGGGAGGGGAGGAAGATGGACAGAGAGGAAGGGTAGGAGGGAGGGAGGGAAGGGACGGCGGGACGGAGGGAGGAGGAGAAAAGAAAGATACAACTAAGAACTAAAACGAATAGGAAGATCTTAGGCTAAGAAAAAAAATGAAAATGAAGAACAAACTAAGAACGAAAACGAACAGGAAGAACATAAAAAATAATGAAAACGAAAGAAAGAACACAGCTAAGATCGAAAACGAAAGAAAAACACAACAGAGGACAACAACGAAAAGCAAGAATGCAACTTAGAACGTAAACAAAGGAAGAAATATAACCATGATTGACAGCGAAAAAAACATAACGAAGAACAAAAACAAAAAAAGAAAACATAACTAAAAACTAAAACGAAAAAAAGAACATGACTAAAAATGAAAATAAAAAAACTAAGAACGAAAACGAAAAGGAAGAACATAGATAATAATGAAACGAAAGAAAGAACATAGCAAAGAATGCAAAACGAAAGGAAAGAACATAACTATGAACGAAAACGAAGGAAAGAATATAACAATGAACAGAACGAATGAAAGAACATAACCAAGAACAAAAAGAACATAACTAAGAACTAAAACAAAAAGAAAGAGCATGACAGAAAGAAAATGGAAAGAAAGAACAAACTGAGAACGTAAACGAAAAGAAAGAACATAAACAAAAAGGAAAACGAAAGAAAGAACATACATCTAAGAACGAAAACGAAAGAAAAAACAAAACAGAGAACTAAACCGAATAGAAAGAATAAAACTAGCAACGAAAACGAAAGAAGGATTACAATTACGAACGAAGTGAAAGAACACAACCAAGAACAAAAACAAAAAGAGTGAACATAACTAAAAGCTAAAACGAATAGAAAGAACATGACTAAGAATGAAAATGAAAAGAAAGAACATAACAGAGAACGATAACGAAAAGAACGAGCAAAGCTAGGAGCGAAAACGAATGAAGGAACATGAATATGAACAAAACCAAGGAAAGAACATAACCAATAACGAAAATAAAAGAGAGAACATGGCTAAGAACTAAAACGAAGAGAAAAAAATATGACTAAGAACGAAACTGAAAAAAAAGAACAAATTAAGAACGAAAACAAAGAATAAAAACGGAAGAAGTTCACAGCTAAGAAGGAAAACGAAAGAAAGAACAAAACAGAGAACGAAACGAAAACAAAAGGATATAAGTAAAAACGAAAACGAAGGAATTAATATAACTATGCAAGAAAATTAAAAGAATGAGCAAAACCAAGAACAACTCTAAAGAAAGAATAGGCCTATAACTAATTATTATAACATAACTATAGGCCTTATATAACGATAATAATAGCTAGTAATTATAGCATTCTGGAGCGTATGACAGCCGTGCTTGTCTTCTTAGCGAACGTCCGAGGACGGATCGACGAACTCGTCCACGCTTTTCCACCGGATCCTTGCGATCGCAGACGAACCACTGAGTGAACGACGTCGAAAGACTCGAAGAAACATCTCGAGATTTGGGCAAAACTGCTGGTAAATGGTAATCGCAAATCACTACAGAGAAGACCGATAGGGAATCTGACGTACGTCATCGAAAGAAGACGATTATGACGTCATCTTATTAACACTGGCGCCGCAAGAACGAGCGGCAAGACGTGGGACTAGGGCATCAGTCTATCGATCTACATTCTATGCCGAATCTTTAAATGGCGTAATTTATGAACGTGTGAAATTTATTTTCAAACACTGCAGTAGTACGCATGATTAAGACAAAAATAGAGTGCTGCTGTAATTCACAAATTAAATACTAATAATGATAATGAAAACAATATTTGACCGCGCAAGAAATAATTTCGCCTCCTTCTGCCTTAATTATTATAACCTACAATTTTTAAAACTTTTATATGCATAACGCATTGCAACCCTCTCAGCGGACGGGTTCAATTTTCGCACAGAGCGAAGACCTTATAATTATTATTATTATGCTGTTCATTAACGTATGGCTGCATTTTACATCGCGCAATAGTCAAGAACCGAATCCGGGAAGAAAATTCTATTCCTAGGCCTAGGCTACCTTATACAAACGACATATTCCAGACGCTAATAAGTAATAAGCCGTAGTTAGGCTACTACTAGTTTATTAGCCTATAGGCCAATCGCGGTTGGGAATAACACAATAATGTGGAAATGTCAATGCTATTGAGCAGTGGCGTAACAACTGAGCCGGGGGCCCGTGGACATTCTCGGCTTGAGGCCCCCTATCCATTAACGAGACTATAAACAGTGAAAACAATGAGATGGCTATTTTAAAACAAGAGCGCCTATTATAGGCCTATCTGAAGTAATTTTGGTAGTGCAATAGTATAGGCCTACTGGAGAGTTTTCATAAAGTTTCGCTTTATGAATGTCAGTATTAAACGCTGTCATCAATAATCCATTAATGGTTCAATGCAAAACAAGAAAACGGTTACACGACAACTGGTCTATATGCAGACAACTCGTCTAACGACAACAGTTAGGCTACTGGTCTACAGACAACTGGTCTCACGACAACTGGTCTACAGACAACTCGTACTATTGATGAAAAACAAACTGGATTTATGAGAGAAAAAATGTTAAATGGTTTTCTAGCTTAAATGGAAGCTGGATTTATGATTTTCACTCATGTATTTCAACGTGTGTCCAGCTTCTATTTCAGGTCTAAAAATACCTTAATCCAGCTTCCATTTCTCGTTCGTTATTCTTGTCAATTCAACTTCGCTTTTCAGATATAAAAATACCTTCATCCAGTTTCCATCTCTTAAGCGTTTTTCACCAATCCTGCAGCTTCTATTTTAGGCCTACCGGTATAGATATAAAATTTATACCTTCATCCAACTTCTATTTCTCAAGCGTTATTTTCGTCAATCTAGCTTATATTTCACCTGTAAAAGAACCTTCATCCAGCTTCCATTTCTCTTGCGGTTTTTTTTATCAATTATATCCAGCCTCCATTTCAGCTGTACAAAACTTTCATCCATTTCTTCCATTTCTCAAGCGCTGAACCAGTTGTCTGTAGCCTAGACCAGTTGTCTGTAGACCAGTTGCCGTTACTCGTTAGACGAGTTGTCTGTAGACCAGTCTGTTGTCGTGACACCCATACAAAGGTCCATATGTACACACACGTACATGTACGTGCCTGTAATGTATACTCACTGTGGCCTGTTACAGTAGTTCTTCGAAGAATTACTTCGTGAATTTGGCTATTCGATCTAGCCTTACTGTTCGCAAACACAGCAGCCTCAATTTTTCTCTACTCGTTTGTGACTGCCAGAACTGTATGTGCGTTTCATATGGCACTCATCTTATATGATGATTATTTTCGTTAAGGTACCGCATTAGTGATAATTCAGATAAAAGCAAATGAATGAATGCAGTGACTGTTATTATGAGCGAGAAGGAATGAACACTGCAATTATAAGAACCTATCAGTCACTTCAACACTTGGCTCGTATTGACACACTGACAGAGACAGAGACAAAGACAGGCACACAAAATGCACACACACAGAGAGTGACAGAGAGAGTGAGAGACAGATACACAGACAGGGAGACAGACAGATGGACACACACACAGCTAGAATTAGAGTGAGCGGGGAAAAGAAAGCAGATACTATTTCAGGCATCATTCCTTAACGCTGTGTCGGGCACTCGAATGAACTTAGACCTCCATATGAATGAACGTATACCGTAGAGCCCGCCCCTAACATGCAACTAAGTGTTGATGTCTACTACGGGTCAAATGCTCTCACATCCGATGACCCATACAGTCCAGACAGACATGACACATGCGTATCATTTATCATATACGCCGGTCGTATCCAGGTTAGGCCAAGAATCTACAATCTGAAACTAACTATAAAACGGAAAACTCCGAAAAAGTACATGAAACTTTTTTACTTAATAAGCTTGGGGGCCCTTTGGGTCTCGGGGGGCCGTGGATTTTGTCCACCTTCGTTATATGGTTGTTACGCCACTGCTATTGAGAGGGAATTATAGCGTCCCAATCAGTGACAATGAAGAAAACTAAAGAAGAAGGCCTGTATTATGTTAACCACGCTAAATCGGGTCGGTGATTCTTAAGTTTTACGGTTCCCTGATTTGCAGAAACCGTGATGATATAATAATTATAATTCGTCCAAGGCAGTTGGCATTTAGACAGTGTTTAATAATATTATAAAGGTCGTCAGAAATTTTGGCGCATGAGAATGGAAAATTTCCATGCGATTTCAGCCGGATGACTAAAAAAAGGTCGTCAGAAATTTTGGCAGATGAGAATGGAAAATTTCTTCCGCGAGGATTCAGTTCAGCCCCCCCCCCCCCAATGAAATCCTGGCGCCGCCACTGACGGCAAGGACTCAGAGACCAAGGACACCCTGCAACGGAAATTTTTCTGACGCCCAATGCTTGGGAGGACTCATATCTTCTATGGTGTCAGCAGCGATGCTAAAGAAAGGATTGCCGAAGCATGCTGAGAAAATGCCTAACCCTAGGCCAATTCTGTTATAGATTTTTCATAGTTTTTTGTGGCATATATGAACTTTTAATAAGCTATTAGGTCTACTGCTATCAGTTGCTGTCTGCTTTCAGTACCTTTTGCTCCTACTTCCACTATGCAGAAATGTGTTTTCTCGGTCATAGGACCCTCAACCTGGAATGACCTTCCTCTGACACTCCACTCTCTTTCTAAAAAAATTTCTCAGGCTTTCCTCTCTTATCTTAAGACAGTTTTATTTGGCTGGGCTGAGGTTGGGAGCACTTCCGAGTAACCCCTTGAAGAGGTGCTATATAAATGCATCAATGAATGAATGAATCTGCCATGCTATGCTGGTTGCCTTCCCAACTACATAACTGATGTGGATATTGTTTGCACATTCTACAACCTAATAACATTTTTAGACTTTTTATTTGTACATGTACAAATGACATGTAATCATTTTCTATTTCAATAAAATTATTGTTCTGTCATACCCTGCAATCTGTGATTGTATTTCATTAGAAGAATGCTGCAGTGGAGATCACTTGCAAAGTCTGTGCTTCAGATTTTCTGGCCGAAAGGCAGTATGTGCGGCAAAATTAAATGGCAAGCATTTACTCAGACCTTGCAAATGGAGATCGTAAGAAGTGCTAATGCAGGCATGCCCTGCAGAGAGACTGGTTCACTGTACAGCCATCAGACAGGATAGGTTTTCTCGATTGTTGGTGCGTTTGGAATAGCCTCCCCTTTGGCCTGCATTCCCTTCCACGGGACTTGTCTAACTCTTTTTATAAACCAACTAGCTGTACCCGGCCACGCATTGCTGTGGCTGAAAAGATCCTCCACCCTCCCTTCCTACCTCCATTCCCCTGCCTACCTCCCTCTCTCCCTCCCTACCTCCATTCCCCTACCTCCCTCCCCCTCCCTAATTACCTTCCCCTGCATCCCTCCCTCTCTCCCTCCCTAATTACCTCCATTCCCCTCCCTCCCCCTCTCTCTCCCCTCCACCTCCCTTCCCCTGCCTCCCTCCCTCTCTCCCTCCTTACCTTACATTTTTATTTATATAGATTTCATTTTTGATCATGCCTGAGTTTGGAGTGCCTCTGAATAGTTATCTTGTAGCGATGCTATATAAATTCTATCGATAGATAATGTATTGCATTTCATTGCACCACTGCAACTAAAATCCAGAACGACACTTCTCAAAATAAATTTCACCGTATATTATTATCATCAAAG
Source organism: Lumbricus terrestris (assembly GCA_949752735.1). Lineage (NCBI taxonomy): Eukaryota > Metazoa > Annelida > Clitellata > Crassiclitellata > Lumbricidae > Lumbricus > Lumbricus terrestris. The sequence continues at coordinate 35,613,170 of OX457044.1, read as the reverse complement.
AAGCACATTGATGTCTAATAACAATTAATTCATGATAAGCAAAGGAATTAAGCAGAGAAGTTCTTAGAAGCCTGTGATGCTCTGAATCGCTTTCTTTTGGCTGTCATCGCTCATCTGCTCGTAGTGATCGAGTTCCATAGAAAACGACGCTAAACCAGACGTGATGCGGCGGAGGATGGACGCATAGCTGCGGAGTTCTGCGAGCGGTGTACGAGCGGATACAATCCGGATCCTGTCCTTAGCCTGGATGTCGAGGATGTGACTACGTCGTTGAGAGAGGTCGGCCAGTACAGTGCCCAGTCGACTTTCTTCAGTGTAGATCTATTGTAGCATGAAAAACTGTATATGTAGCAGTTGTTTATAAGCACCTGATACTGCTCTTTTTGTTGTTGTGCTGGAGTCGGAGCACCTCGGAGTAGTTTCTTTGAAGAGTTGCTATACAAATACTTGAATTAATGGAATGAGTGAATGAATGTGTTTTGGAAAGTTATCAGTCCTTTAATACTGACATTGGACAGAGACTCTGTATAAGGCACATCATAAATTTTAACCTACATGTATAGAAGTACCACAAAGGCACTATTAAAATAAAATGTTGGCAGTCCAAGACTGTGCATATACAACTATCATGCTAATTACTCCTTGTAGAGTCAACTTTATAAACAGAACTATGTTCAACAACACTAAAAAAAAATCAGCCCTTTAGTAAATATAAAATTATGTTTTAAATAGCCCCTAAACATAAGCAGTTAAGCACTCACCTCAAGTGCCATGACAGGTTCAAGTAGCATAGGTGTTGCTTTCATGGCTGCTTGGAAGAGACACTGTGCAGTGCAGGCGCTAATCATTGGCACTGACGTTCCATCTCCAGCTCGAAAGTCGTGCAACTGAACGTACACATCGACAATTGGAAACCCAAGCAGAGGACCTAGCGCACAAAGTAAAACAATTGCAATTTAAAAAATTATCAAAACCAACAAAGGATGTTAAACAACAATTAGAAATTAATTTTAACATTTTTTTTATGGCGAAAATGGAAACCATTATAAAATTCTGGGTCAGCAAATGAGACAAGTTCATTACAAAGTCTCTTAAACACTATTTCATGCTGAATGCAATGAATACCAGCGGCCGCCATCCTTGTTTATTGCTGCCCAGCTGAGAACAGCAGATTTTCTAAAAGACCAATTTAAAAAACCAAGAAGTGGTTTAATATGAAATTTTTAACACAGATAATCGGTTAGTCAAGAAAAACAACATGAACAACTCTAATCCCAACTTTACATTGGCCAACAAAACCGTAAAATGCACAACATGAAAACAGAGCTTTGTAAAGAATCTACTGGCATAGAACACTTTTAATAATTCTAATAAACTACCGGTAAATCCAGAACTTAGATATAACATCCCAAGCAAAATCAATAGCGTCATTTCTCAAGTCAAGACTCACCCCTGGACAATCCAGACGTGATTCCACTTTCTAGCGCCTTTACATGGTAACGCTTGAGAGGCTTTTCCATCAAATTCGAACCATCGTCTGGAACAACCGTGAATTTCTTCTGTCCGGAAGGCTTTCCTCCAACGACAGTGGACGAGTTGGAGTGAATGGAAAGGCAAAGAGCAACAGAGTGACGTGTATTTCCAATTGTCTTCTCCAGTGCCACACTTGTTCGACCAGAATTCGTTACAGATTCACGGTATGCGATTTGCAAAGGACCAAGGCTGGCATCAACTCCATACTCCTGTGTCATCAAATAAAAACATTGTTTCAGTCATGACACCACCATTCAATAGACTGGACAAAAACAGTCTTAGGTGCAGGCCTATATCTGATTAATTGTTTTGTACCTGATAGTAGTGTGCACATAATTTTTTGTCACCAATAAACAAATATAATCATAAAATAATAATAATAATGACCACATTTCAAGAAAACACTTTTCAAGAAAGTGTTGCAATGCTGCACCAATTTCTTACAAATAACCATAATATCCTGAGTCTGGATCCTCAAGATGCGCCACACGTTAAACTTGTTATGATGTATAGGCTATACTGCAAACAACTGTAAAGATGTCTAGGTGTAGAACTGCTATCATTATCTCTGTCAATACATCAGCTTAAAGATTCCAAACACAAAGACAGTCATACATACATACATACATACAATCAATAATGTAGGTACAAATCATTTTACATTGAGACCCTACTCAACCATTTGCAATGTCAGCACTCCAAATCTTACTTTATGAATTCGGTCTCTGATGATCTCCAAGTGTAATTCACCCATTCCACCGATGATCGTCTGCCCCGTGTCAGAATCAACCCGGATACGAAGACTTGGATCCTCTCGCAGCAGACACTCGAGGGCTTGATCGAGACTCTTCTGGAAAGCCATGGAAGGCGGTTCAATTGAGCAGAAAAAGACTGGATCTGGAATGGTCATTCCAGCCAGCACAGGTGAATCCTCCTCCTCTCCGTTGCTTCCCATCTCTCGCAAGTAAGCATCACGAGCGGCATTCGCTACTCGATGACTGGCCACCAAAGTGTCACCAGTGATTGTCTAAAATTTTGAGAAATTTTTATTATCAACTGCAAAACCTCTCTAAATAGCATACATCTCAATATACAATTGAGTGCAGAAATTAGGCTGAAATGTCTAGAATGCATCATGTAGGGCTTTATAAAAGAAAAAGTAATTTAAGTAGGACGCTCGTTTATAAGCGTGCAAATAAATTTCTCAGACCCAACAATCCAACATCCTGGCACTGTAGAACCATAATCATGTCTGCAACACATGGATAGAACGTCGTACTTGAGATCATGAAGAACATCATTACAAGTTTACTATATAATTAAACTTGTATAGAAGTCCAGTGAATAGAATTCTGAATTTTTAAATCAATTCCCAAACAGCAATTGAAGATAAATTTATCACCATTGGCAAGTTAACTGCACATAATTATGCTCTGACTACACTAGATTAAGCAGTCAGGAGGCCTCAAAATACTTTTATGTGTCAAAGCAGCTTCTTCTTTGGGATGGCCTACTATTTTTGTTTTCTGACGTTGATCATTAAACAGATCTTCATGCTTCATTAGAAGCCTTCCTAAACATCTCCTTCAGCTGATGCCAAAAAGTGTTGAAACATCCAATCATGTCACACAAAAGTTTCGCATTCCTGAGTCAGATGTTTATTATTATATTTTAAACACATTTAAATCCAACTTTAAATGTACCACAACATTTGTCTACCTGTTTTAAACCAGTCACAGCCACAATATTTCCTGAAGTTACTTTCTGAACTTCTCGATGTTCATCAGCATTCACCTGGAACAGCTTTCCCAATTTTTCAGAACACTCACGGTTGACATTATACAGCGATCCACCCGACTCCAACGATCCTGAATAGAGGCGCAGGAAGGTCATTGGACCCTTTTGTTTATCGTGAAGTATTTTGAACGCAAGCGCACTAAGCTCGCCCGAGTAATACTCAACAAAATGGTGTTGACGCTCAGATGGAGACGGCAGAAATGAAATAACAGCATCCAGAAGCGGTTGAATACCTCGATTTCGTAAAGCACTACCACAAAGCACTGGGACGACCTTGCTTGATAGCGTCAAACGTCGAACAGCACCAATCAACTCATTCCTACTCAGCTGCCTGCAATCCACATCCCTCAAGTACTGTTCGCCTATAAAATCGTCGAGATTTGCAAGAGATTCGAGGAGCCCAGCTCGAGAATTCATCGCCTCTTCGTAAAGTTGTGGAGATCGCGATTTGTCGAGAGGTTGCACATCAAATGTTTCACCGTCGGGATCGTCTGCATCCCAGGTGACCTCAGTCATGTCCAAAAGGTCAATGACACCAAAAAACTGCTTTTCCTTTCCAATTGGTATCTGAAGCGGAAGAGGATTCGTCGTCAGTTTATCCCGGACCGAGTCAAGCGAGCCGTAGAAGTCTGCACCAGCCTTGTCCATTTTGTTGAGGAATATGATGCGTGGCACCTCGTACCGATCGGCCTGGCGCCAAACAGTCAGCGTTTGGGCTTCAACACCTGCCAAGCATAGATTCCATAATCTTTTGCAAATTTAAGAAAATCCGCAATGTTAACCTGCATCAAGAAAACATGTCATGAATATTCTTAAAATGTATTAGCACTGGGGCTAATGACAGTGAGTTAATGTATGCAACATTGCGGATAACTGGCAATCGCAATCATGGCTGAACATTGTCAAACAAACCAGATCCTTAGAATTACGCAAAGGGTCAACATTTATGCAATGCACAACATTATCCAAACAGTTACAAGCACTTCAAATAACTTCCATTCAGAAAAACCTCTAAACATGTCAGCATCCATTTGTTCTAGTTAGCACCTTCTTTCATGTCACTCTTTAACCCTACCTGTCATTTTTCATATTATTTTCTGTGATAACAAGTCTTCAGAGAAGTTAGTTTATGCTCACATTTAAAACAGCGCAGAAAGCAGCATAATTAATCGCTATCATCCTTCAAAATAGAACAAATTAACATATCTCAACCTTTAATGTCATTTCTTGAGAATGAGCAACAAAGACTGAGAAAATATATAAACGGAGATGAACTGCAAAAACAATTGAAACTAAAACAAAGCATCAAACATACTAAAATAGTCTAGTAAAGTGCATACACAATACACAATCTTTGAAGTGATCTAATCATAAGACAGAGGCAGCCATTACCCTGTTCAGTGCTCAATATTTACACAGGTAGCCCACGTAGAATGACTCAAAGAACATAAATAGGAATTTCCATAAATTTACCAGCTGAAGCATCTAAAACTGTAACTGCTCCATCCAAAACTCGCAGACATCTTTCAACTTCAAGGGTGAAGTCCACATGACCTGTGCAAAAATAATGCACGATTTCTCACTATCTGTCTATCACAGAGAACTATAAACTTTAAAACGCTTTGATGAAGCATCTTAAAGAAAATATAAAAATTTGACAAATTTGAATTCAAAGTACTGACACCCGACTTACACAGTACTTAACACACAAAATATAGATCTCTGATCAGAAAACAGTGAAATAACAAGAAGCTGGCCAGTGTATTAGAGTGCCCTCCACAGCAAGCTTCAACACCCAACTGGCCAGCTGCTGAAAGATGCCCATGGGGCATTCCAGGTCAAATCAACACAATTTTGAATTAAAATCTGCATCATCATCTCCGATTTTGATGAAATTTGGCAAGGTGGTAGAACCTATTGAGAAACTCTCAAAACTAAAAATTTTAGATTTTTGGGTCAACCGGTTTCCGAGATATGGGTCAGTGAACTTGACCAAAACGACCCGATTTGAGCAGACCGGACGAGGTTTAAACTGCTGTATCTCAGCTTCTATTGCACCTAGAAACAAAAATGAGATACCAAATTAAAGCTGAGTGAATGCTCTGTTTGGGCAAGGTAGCTAGAAATAGTTATTTTGAGTAACAAAAATAATGTGAGCATCTGTAACCTATTAACCCTGACCCAGGTCACTTTGTACTCTCAGAATTTTATTAACTTTTCACCATTCAAAGATCTCACTATTCTAAAGAGTTGACGAAAAATTCAGAGTGGGCACTCCAGTAGTTTTTTTGTTATGATTTTTTGAATGGTCACCCAAGGCGTGAATCTCGCGGTGAACGAAGGTACACATGTCAAATGAAGTCTTTGACAGCTAGGAAATATCATTTTTAGTGAAAAAGACATTTCAAACCTCTGTCAAATCAAAATTCACAATCTAGTCAGTTTCAGGTCAAGTTATATATTCTGTTTCCACAGAGCTATTGCAGCTTGCATCTCGAGGGCATTCAGCATATATGCCTCCCAGTGCTTGGTATTTATTTATTTATTTATTAAGGAACAGAGCGGAATGACCCATGGACACTAAGCGCAGTGTAAAAGGGATGACATTCTAGGATGTAGGACCAGTGACATAGAATGAACAACGCTGTCGGATGTCAGTTTGCGAGCAGGGAAGCAGAAGCTCAGCTTGGTTCATCGATCGACACTGACACCCAAGGTGGTAAAAAAGAGTTCTCAAAGATACGGTGGAGCACCACCTAACCAATGCACAGACCCTGTATTCAATCCGCTGTGGAGAAGGGAGCCAATGTAAGACATCTCACAACATGAGACATAAACATTTTTGGATATGGCCAACAAGTCACGTCGCACAGCAGAGGACCCGTTTCAGACAACCTATCCGGTCAGCCAGTAGTCCATGATAGAGGGTGCTACAGTGGTCAAGTCATGAAATTATGAAAGAGTGAACAAGGGTAGAGGCAGCACCAAAAGTAAGAGAGCGAGATACCACTTTAAGCTGGCGCAACAGTTACAGTACAGCATAGCAGGTTTATATACTCTTGGTCCAAAATAAGTCCAAGGCCCCACACAAAAGGTGTTGGATGAAGTTCTGATGTCAGTACATCCACACAAGATATTATCAGCAGATCACTTGTATGAGGAAAAGATTGAGAGGCCGATGAAGATGCAAAAGGTTTATTTCTACTACTGCAAATGTCTGCATAACACAGCTAAGCCACCAGTCACCATTATACTTGGCGGTGACTTAACTCTCAATGTCTTCAAATTTCACTGCTTGATAGTCAGCAAGACTTAATTGAAATTGATAAGTAAGTAGGTAAACTTAAGCATTGTCTTGCCCAACATCCAGTGCTAGCAAATAATATCAATTTGTTAATTATTTAATATATAGGTGCGGATAGCATTGAATAAAAGGGACAGTTGCGCATGTATTAACACTCGATTCACGCCCTTGGGTGGCCATTCAAAAAATCATAACAAAAAAACTACTGGAGTGCCCACTCTGAATTTTTCGTCAACTCTTTAGAATAGTGAGATCTTTGAATGGTGAAAAGTTAATAAAATTCTGAGAGTACAAAGTGACCTGGGTCAGGGTTAATAGGTTACAGATGCTCACATTATTTTTGTTACTCAAAATAACTATTTCTAGCTACCTTGCCCAAACAGAGCATTCACTCAGCTTTAATTTGGTATCTCATTTTTGTTTCTAGGTGCAATAGAAGCTGAGATACAGCAGTTTAAACCTCGTCCGGTCTGCTCAAATCGGGTCGTTTTGGTCAAGTTCACTGACCCATATCTCGGAAACCGGTTGACCCAAAAATCTAAAATTTTAGTTTTGAGAGTTTCTCAATAGGTTCTACCACCTTGCCAAATTTCATCAAAATCGGAGATGGTCATGCCGGAACACTGTGATGATTTGACCTGGAATTACCCCCATCTCGCACATGCCTAAGAGCAAGTAAACCAAGCATGTTGTCAACTACCAGTGCTGGACTGAAACCTAATTTTATAAGCGTACATGCACACACCAGCTGTAACATTTCCAGGTATTGGAAGCGTTACGTCTTAAATTATGAAAAATAACAACATACATGGCAACCCACCATCTTAGATTTGTACTTTTTGTAAGGTTTTATATATTAAATTATAATTAATGTCATATTGTTCAGTTACATTACCCTACAGGGCCTACACTACATAAAGCTGCTCCTAGGTAGTGATGCTGGAGTGCTCTATTAAGTTGCTTAAAAGATGCTATACAAGTGCTCTTATAGATACATACATATGGTACATACAAACACCACAGTTTGAAATGGAAATTCTAGCCATATGAAAATACCACACAATGTTTCTACACAGCAACAGTATATCATATTATATAAGCATAACATTGAGTTGCATTGCGCTGATCTGCACAAGCAATACAACAATTCCAATTAGTAACATTTACTTCCTGTAGTGCTATTAGTGTTTATGTACAGTAGTTGAAGCCTTCATATATATATATACCTGGAGTGTCAATTAGGTTGACCTTGTGCTGCTTCCAGTTGAATGTTATTGCTGCTGACGTTATCGTTATTCCCCGTTCGCGTTCCTGGATCATATAATCCGTCACCGTGTCACCGCTGTCAACATTCCCTAAATTTTTATAACTTCAATTTATTTCTAAATTTGATCAATTCGGCCATTAAAGCAAAAATCCAAAAATCGAATTGACCGCACCTCAGCTTTAGCTTTAAACAAGTTGAACTCCAATTTCTGATATCTCATAATTCAGCCATATACAAAAAGTTTGAGACTTGTCAATTTTAGTACTTTTTGTAATCACTCAAGATAAGAAAATGAAAACAAACCATACTAAATTATGCGCCAAGCCGCAACAATCTGCCTTAAGTGCAGGAGGAAGTTTGCCATAACACAGGTACTTGCTACTTGCCTAAATGTTTAGAGAATCCCGAATAATAAAGCATTCTCTCCGTTGTGGTGGTTTTTCCTGCGTCGATATGTGCCATAATACCAATATTTCGAATTTTCTGTACGTCTTCCATGATGTTAACTTTCTTCCCGCCGCTTGCATGTTTTGCATAAGAACGTATTAGGTTGTTAGATGAACCACAGTCCGTCCACCTGGGTAACACACCGCAGAGGCATGTCGGTTTGTATGCAGCAACGGCGTGGCCGCACGAAATCGAGTGCAGAAACTTCACACATTTTCCCAAATAAGCCATTTTATATCACTAAATAATTACTACACGCTTAAAATATTGATAATTTTACACGTAATCTTGTAACATTTTGCAATCGCTAAGACTGGACGATAATCAGAAAGTACCATAGATATCTGCATTATAAGCTGATTCCAAATACGTAAATTCTTTGGTTGTAGACATAGAGATGCATTATATATATATACATATAATACATTTCAATGGTTGCCTCAGTATAAATAAAAAATTTATTATTATTATTTTGTTATTTTGTTATTTATACTGTGATGTTACGGTAACAAACCCTGAACAAAACGGACTAATAACAATAAACCAAAACAGAAGGCCTGCATTATTTCTGGATACCCAAGTACTCTATTGTATAAAGAATAATACTAATAATTATTATTACCAAAGATATTAGAGTTTTACTGTTATTACTATTAGAATCAACGTTCCTTGTTAGAAAGCGTAGGGCTATAATAAGTTTAGTGAATAGACCTTAGCCTACATGGATGTCTTTGCAGCTTGCTTGGCTCATCAGTCGTCTGTGGGAGCACAATGGAAATGTTAATGTGCACGTACACGTACGAGAGGGTTCAGAAGTTGCTATTTTGAGTGTCACCATCTCTGATCAGATTGGCTTTGAGGTCGCCCACGACCTCCACGGTCAACGTTGTTAAAGCTACTGCAAGGACTCTCTTTTAACAGTCCTTGGAGCTACTGCCATGATGCCATTGCAAGACTAGCCTATATTTTATGCCTCCTGTTTTGTATGGATTTGTTGGCCAATGCCAAGGAGCATATAACATCTGAAAGGTCTTTTGAGAATATTTACTCTCAGGCTTCCTCCTATACCGATTTTCCAAGTTTTGATGAACTCAGTTCTAGAGTTGACTGCTTTTTCGCAAGTTCTTAAGCCCGTCACATCCTTCACGACCCCTCCCTCCCCAAAAGGTCACGCCATACATGATCTAACCCTACCGGCCTAGAGTTGATGCCTTTGCCAAAAGAAAATTTTCTTTGAGAATGTTTGACTTTGCATGTTTCTATTATTTGTGTCTTCTGTAAATTAATAAGTAAATTATTGTGCATATGCAGTGTATGCTGGAAGTCTAATAAAGAATCTTCTTACATACTTACTTACGTGTTTCTATAGCGACTGTATTGCCTTCCTTGACCAGATTTTGTTAACTGTTGACAGGCGTCAGCTTTAGGCAACCACTACAGTATTTATCAACTTCTGAACCATCAAGATTTAGGGATAAAGTGCAAATTGTTTTGGGTTGTGCGTTCTATGCATAAGTAATGAGTGGAGGGGACAGATCATTTGGGGGGGCAATGACAGCACAATTTGAACATTCTAATGTATTGAACCATTGGGAGTGCCACTGATTAGTCCCCTTGAAGAGGCGCGACACAAATGCACTTAATGAATAAATTAATTATCTGCAACTATGTCATAATTTTCAATTATTGATTTTCCTATCTATAGTTTTTTCTGCTATTCTCAGGGCTTAAAGTGTGCCTGGACGGTCATGGACGGCGTCCATGCACTTGTTTTAAAATCCGAATACCGTCCAGCCACTTATTGGCGAGCACAGACTGGAAAGGTAAGGGGCGTCCGGGCACTTCTTTTGGAAAGGTAAGGGGCGTCCAGGCACTTATTTTTGTACACTTTAGGCACTGGCTATTCTTGAATTCCAGATCGAGGTTGGAATGAGGCTACAAAGTACAAATGTTCCTTACTCACCAACTTCATTCACTACACCATTTCCATTAAATAAATAGATAACCAAAATCTCATTATACGAAATCCATCACTGTGACAACAGGTATGGCATACCCATGGTCAAATAAAACTGAAATGCAAATTTCGTATGACCTATTTAATCTAAACATTTCCACAATTCAGACAAAACAACCTCTGTACAGTGAAAATAGATGCTGTTCAAAACCATGTATGAATTTATTCTTTATCAATACGAGCTGAATGTACATTTAATTTTAAATACAGTAATTAAACACAGATAAAAATATCTTGATTCAAGCAATTTTAACATAGCAAAAATTATGTCAGTTATCAACTCATCGGTAGGATATCATAATTTACAAGCAAAAATTTTTAAATTAGACAATACATTTTAAAAGACAGAACAATTAATTGGAATGCTGATAATTGCATAACAAAAAAACACCATTAACCATAGTCTCAATCAGTTGCTAAGCAATTGGCATGTTCAACATTGTATGAGCATTGAACACATTGTTCAAACTAATTACACATAATTATGAGAATTTAATTCCTTATTATTCTATAGCCGAACACCATAATGCAACAAAATGCAGAGATTTCTATGTCTTGACTATAGAACATCATCTCAAAAATATATGCGAACATAAGCTCACAAGGAGAGGGAGAGGTTCGAAGCATGCCACTTGCTGTGGATGTACTTTATGTCCCTATGCCAGTCACAGGTGCTGCAGTCACACACTCAATTGGATCTGGTGAAATTTAACTATAGTCACCCAATAAAAAAACCAAATTGCTCACAAATATTTTGGCAGAAGCATCACATGAAATAAATACCAGATTCTTAGCATACAAAACATACTATTTAACCATACAAAATAAATCTGCAAGCAAAAAGAACTCACAGGCAACATAGCTCAATGTTACACATGTATATACAAAAAGATACACACCGAGGTGGAATTACTATAATTTCCATACCAATATCTGATCCCAAGGATGTTTTGATATTTTTCAATAAATTCAGTACTACTTCTCAATATCTACACAAATTGAAACTCATCACTACCTTTCCATACAAAAAAAATCTGCAAGTAAAAAGAACTCACAAGCAACTTAATAGCTCAACAGTCAACATTACACATATACAAAAAGACACATAGAGTGGGATCATAATTTTCATACCAATATCTGCACCCTGGAATGTTTTGATATTTTCTCAATAAATTCAGTACTAACTTTCCATATACTATGCGAATTAAAGCCAATCACCACTTTGCCAAACCACTCTTTCATCATCATCATCATCATCACCATCATCACAGCCATATTCCTCCACAGCCCCAAAAACCAGCTAAAAATGCTAAACACAGACAAGTTTTAGACAGCTATGCACACCAGGTGGAGTCATCAATGCACTTTCCGTTGAACCAGAGAACCATTATTTGATTTGATACGCTGAATCTTCTAAACTGAATATCAGTCACAGGATCCCAACTTCTCACAGCCGCTTGTGTCTGTAAAGCAAACAGCAGATTCAGATAGCGTGTTGTTTGCAATTTAAGTTCATGGTATGGTCAAAGATTCTATCAGGCTTTACCTATCAGAGGTTTAAGCATGTCATCACTCCAGAGCAAACGAGTGAACAGCAATCCAACAACATGACCATCATTCCTTGTGGGTCATAACTCATTTAAGGTTATCCACCTGTTTCACTACTTAAGGTTCTTACAATGCAGTAAAATCCAAGTCCTGAAGGAGTAGCTCACCTGTCCATGACATTGGACATTATGCGCTTTCAAGCAATTATTTGACACCATAACCATGTACCGGTACTTTGTAATAAATTGCACCACTCAGCAATAGTAGAAGTAACCTTCACATAAGGTGACATAACTTTATCCGAGTATGATGATTGTAACAACATATCCCATTTCCGTAATAGGAACACCTATTGACACTGTTCATGTTGCCCTGAAAAGTCCGAACCCATGTAACGTGTTTAATTTGCATTGTGTCAGCTGACTGAGGTTTGATGAACAACTGTTAAACAAGTATTGAATAAGAGAACAATAAAACTGTTAACACATCAATTAACGACCTCAGGGGGTGTTGGAACAATCCGCCTCCAGGTATGCCGGTTCATGTGCTCCAGATAGGCACTCGTTACAATCGATTCCATATCCCTGTTCATGCATGCGGAACAAAGACGGCAAACCTAAAATATACAAATCAACTGCTTACCCATTCTGCCCCAGCACATCACTATTTCATAACATAACATCATCAACATCCTCATTGTCAACAATCTACCATAACACGACCGAACTTAAGAAAGGAAAGAAAGTAAGCAGTCTTATCTGTGGCACCAAACTGACATGTTTACATAAAGTTCAAACTGTCAAAAAACTAGCACCTTTTAATCGATTTTATTGTTCTCATATTTAATAAATAACACTGCATTGGCAACCTATTGCCTAACGACTCACGTTTTAAATTCTTCTACTGGGACTTGCTTCACTTGTTGGTGCTGCACCAAAATATATTGTCAGACTGTTTCTAGCCTCAAATCTACTGGTTTAGTGGCCACTGCATTCTGCTGCAATATATCAACTTAAACACACCATGCTTACTCCTGTGCTGGCACTCCTCAAATGAAAGTCTTCCACACATTCACAGCTTCCTCAAATTAGCACCTGTTCAGATACCCATGAGTGCAGTGCTTTTTCTTAGACTACGCAATGTATAACATATTCAATTCTTCATACATGCACAATTTTGCACATCTGCACAAAGTAGCCAACTGGTTAAACTGCCCAGCTTGGAATTTATAGAGTCTATGGGTTCAAATCTCATCTGAACAGTGTAGGGCCCTCGAGCAAGTCCCTCACTAAGTAGGTTCATGCTACATAAGGGGTCATTGCATAATTACGTAACGCTCGAGGGTGGGTGGGTGGGGGCAGCTGAACGTTACGTAACGCCTTGAACAAAATTATTAATGAATATTGAATTGCCATCGAATGACATTTCAGACATGATGTGATCGAAGTTTAAACTTCGTGACATTGATTTAAAACTTAACCGAAGTAGGTCTATTTATCTGAAGAAGATTCGGCAGCAGACACCAGTTGCATGCCAGGTCAGTTCTGTTCTCCCGTTTGTGCAAACCGGAAACCGCTCTTCGAATTGTTTGGATAGTTTTTCCAACGGAACAACGTCGTAGGCATAATTCCCAATGAATTACTGACATCAGAGAACCACTTTGAAGCAAGTTTACTTAGTGGACACGATCTCAAACATTTAGAATTAATGCTTAACAAAACTCGGCAATATTTCTATTAATAATTATCGAAGTGCCCAGACTAAGCAAATAGTTCATATTAATTTTGATTAGGCCTAATTGTTAATGAGCCATTTAATCCGCGAAACTTTTCAGCAGTGTGTAAAATTTTATTCTTGCGGTAAAATGTAAGAAACTTGCAGTTCACGCACAACTGTCATTTATATAAATAAAACATTGTGTAAATTTTAATCCTAGTCTACAGTCAAATTATAAGTCACAAGTAGCCTACGTTTATACTATATCAAATTCGCTGTGAAAATATGAATTATAATTAGGCCTACGCGCTCACATTAGCCAATAATAGACCTAAATCTCAACTGATTGTCCGTAGGAATCGTTACGTAACGCTGGGGAGGGTGGGTGGGTCAAGGGCAACGTTACGAAGCGTTACATAGTGGGTGGGTCGAAAACGGTCATTTTCGGCGTTACGTAATTATGCAATGACCCCTAATCAGACATACTGACCTTGCAAACGTCATAATGAAATGAGATTAAAAAAGTACAAGTATCCATACAAACCAATACACATAAACATACATACATCAGTGAATACTGACTCACTGAGGCAGAATTCATGCTTTTCAGCAACAAAGACACAAATAAATTCATATAATCACCAGAATATATTGACCTACCGGAGCTTGGCAGTTCATACAGATGTTGGTTGTGCAGTTTTCTGCATAGACCCGCAGATCTCTACTTGAAACCTGCATTTCAATTGCATCACCAACTCCACTGAAATGAACAACATTTCCTCATTTACAAGACAATAGATTTCTAAAATCAACTGAACAAAACTGCCACAGAGAGTATTCCAATTACTCTTCAGAACCCTTAGAATTCAAATCATCAAGTGCAGATCAGTTTTAATATCAACAACTTAGTTTTCTTCATGGCAGAATGCAATCAGTGCAGTACAAAACAAACCACCAAGCAAATCATTAATGCAAATTACAAACAGCAAATCAAATTAGCAGTTTCTAATTTAAAATCAAAAGCACTAAACACTAATTAGTGGAGTTATTAACTGACCCAGCAATTGTTTTGTCCGTCCAAACAGCTGAAGCAATGCCAACAAGACGCAAGAGACTGAACACAACTTGCTCGTAGAGCAGCTTATTTCCAGAGAAATGTTCCGACGACAGATTCGGCGACATATTCACCTGAAGAAAATATCATGCACACATATTGCACAACACATTCAACACAGACCTTAATTAGTTTTCTATAGCACATCTGTTACAGTTGCTCATTTAAAGTTCTAACAGATACGAGTGAAAATAACCACGTGGATATGACTGAAGCAAAGACACTCCGGATTATTAGCCACTTTGTAAAAGTCCTGCAGTGGCAACTGTGTAGTGGTCATCCAAGCCTAGATATCCAATGCACATAGGTCGTAATTGGAAATGACAAGCCTGATGAATTTTATATACATGCAGGCATACCGACATATTGCTAACAACATCACACATCTGTACAGCAAGTCTTAAAAAACCTGCTTGCTTCTATTACTTCTCCTGGAACAATTTTAAAGCGTGCAAATACTGACCAGGGTTGATTATGGTAATGACACCTGTGACCTATAAATGGCTTTATTCCTCATTTCCTTTAAATGTTTTGTACAAACTTGATCCAAACTTTTGCAATTCATTACGAAGAGATGAATCAGTAGCTGTGGGAAAGACGCTATAGAAACAGCCAGGCAACTAATAATTGTGTCTGGACTGGGAGCACCTCTGAGTGGCTTCTTGAAGGGGTGCCATATAAATGTTTGAAATGAATGAATGAATCCAAATCTAACAACTACTGTACTATCATTATCATAATATCTACAGCATCAGTCTTAGGTAGCTATGCTTCTTCACTGACAAACAAACACCAGTCTCTATAAATTTCTGCAGGGCAACATGGCCTGTACTTCCATCCTTTGTACTTCCATCCTTTACATTATGCAATGTGGCACATTTTAACAGTGGTTGACGCATCCCTCAGGAATATAAGCTATCAAAACTTGCACTGCAATCTTCCTGTCCTTAATTTTCCCTACACTCCATCTCATCAAACCATAGTTTTTGAGAGTTACAATCCTGGCTACTCTCAGCTATAAGACGTGCTATATAAATGCCTGATCACGTCAGTAAGGAGGCATTCAAAAATTTGTCTGCATGGGCTAATAATATAGCATCTTTTTAGAACCTCCAGATACAATTGAAGGTTTGCTTTACCTAATACCATGGCTCTAGTGAAAATTAATGATTAATGAAATAATGAACAATCAATCAATACAGTACAGCATTCACAAATGAAATTGTTATGCCCTGTACGTACCTCCATAAGATAAACCCTCAAGTCTTTGTCCATAAGAAAGTCGAATCTCACCATTTCAAAGAAATTACTGAAAATTATTAAATCACATATATCAAGTTTAAATTGTGCCATATGCTACAATATACTTCAAAACTATGTGAAAAATTATCAAAATAATTTACAACCAGCAAAGACTAAAAACAGAGAAAAATAAAACAGATTATCTAGTGCTTTCAACACATAAGAATGTTCAAAACTCACTGCTTTATACAAGCAGCAATGAAAAAACAATTCTTAACAACAAACTGCTTTTCCCCTGCAGAACAGTGTCACAAAATATTCCAAAACGTATCTTGATCTATTGAAACTAACCGGTGGGAGTAGCGTCCTGCTTGACGTGTTATGTTATTTTCCTTTGAATGGAACACTTCAAGTATTGCAGCTCTGAGGTTGCGGCTCAAGACATCCGGATCTTTTCCTAAAGCATAAAATACAGAAGCATTACGTCATGTGTTGCCCAGTGCACAATGATATTGCTCCAAGTCATTTAATCACAAATGGTCTGCCAAGTAGACTCCTACAGAATTTTTTCACTTCATTCTTTACAGTCCACAAGGCTTACTGATCTCTGTAATTGATAAAACTTACACATTTTGAAAGAAGCACACCAAAAAAAACTTTATGATCCGCAACATTTTGCACAATAAATTTGTTTACTTGTTTATTTTCAAAATTTTGCAAGATATTTTGAGAATTGCTCAAAATTTTAGTTATAGCAAAAGGATAACAGAACAAGTAAAAAATGAATTCAAGAATTACCAAGTCCTCTTAGGTAGCTGAAAAGAGCAGACTTTCTCGTTGAATCAGATTCCTTGTACAACTTTGCCAATGATGGAATCTACAACCACATATGACTGTAGATCACAACAAAATGACTGACAACGGCATCTGCAATATAATAACCATTGCTTCTGACCCTACAAGACAAGTCCAACATCAAACCAGATGGCCATCAGCTCAAGATAATGTCCAGACAGGGAAACCCTAAGAGAACGCAGACGGTTCTGCTCAAGCACTAATAACTAACTGGTCAGTTTTAAAATCTAGTCCTTAAATTTTCATTTAAATAATTAAAATATTTAATTGGGAACAATGGTTTACCTCCCATAGTGGAGTGTAGTCATCAGTGATAACATACTTCTCAACATCATTACGGTCAAAGGGATGGTAGTCTTTTGAACAAAACCTGTATCATAAAACATTCACTTAAATTAATCAATTCAAAACGAAATCAACCTGTTGTGTTTGTCCCTCAAAAAACTACTATACATGTACTCTCAGTACCACTACTCACCAACTTTCAGGTAACTGTAATGAATGAGCATTTCAGCAAATATATTATATCACTTCCGCAAATGTGCTACAAAAATACTAGATTACATCAAGCTAATTCGAACTTCATGCGAAAAAAATCAATGGGGTCTACTAAATGAAATTGCCTTACCAATGCATATGCCACAACAATTGTCCAGCTCACATTGTGAGCACTACAAATGCAAATACATGTGATTTATTGGCTATACATTGCCAACTGTAATGCAGAGAGCATAACACAACTTCTAGCCAAAGACTTCATTACTGACATCTGTTACTTCACACACAGTGGCTTAGCGACAACATTGATTGTAACTCATTTCATCGTGCTACTATATAATGCATAAACGATAACAGTATGCACCATGCACCTGCTTTGGTACTTATGCTCCACTAAATAAATAACATGGAGTCAATGTGTTTTGTTGTAACGAAAGACAATTACAAGCAACTTCCAAGCAAAAATACCCTAAATGTTGAAGAATTTCCAATCACCGATAACCTTTTAACCCACCTTATCAGCCAATCTCCTTCGTAGATGTATACTCTCAGAGGATCAACAGAAGTCAGTGTTACATACAATCCCAAGTCAAATCTCCTGGAAGATAAATAATACATAGATGCAGAGAACAGTAAGTTATAAGATGCCTAAAACATTAATACTTACAAATGCACAAAACAGGAGTGGGAAAATATCAACTTGCAACTGACTTGACTAATTCTTTGGAAAGTCTTACTCGGCAAACACGCTGACTATATTGATCACCTGGTCACCTGGTGCCGTCAGCTCTTGGAACTCTGGCGACAGTTTTGATGTATCCTCTCCAGTGACTCCTCTCTCTTGTCGCCTCTCTTAGCTGCTCCAAGCTCATGCCAGACTTTTCCTGTATCTCATCCAACCATCTCTTCCTTGGTCTTCCGCGTCTCTTCCTTCCCTCACCGCATGCCGTCATCAGCTCCTTTTCCAAACCATTAGATCTCATCACATGGCCGAAGTAGCTCTATATTGATAGTTGCTTCAAAAGTTTGAAATTTTCCAATTCTTCATGTGAAATTAGCCTCACTGTTAAGACAATGCATATGACTCGTAAAATGTTAAACACCGGTTAGACCAATCCCACATCATCAACTCCATAGTTGGAAATCATATCAATGTGACTCATCAAACATTTGCATGTGGAACTCACGATGCATTTGACTTTTACCACACTTAATTATAATTATTCAAAAAGGATGGTCAAAACTTTAATGACAAACTGCATTGGCTTCCCACGTGCTTGCTCTCAGTACATGCACATCATCAAAGTGTTGAGATTGTATTATAAATAATAATAATAATAAAAATAACCACTAACAGAAAAGAACAGCCTGCAATACACGGAGATAATAGCAGCCTGCAAAGCATGTCCGCCCTATGGGGTTCAAGATCTCGGTACATCTGGCTCTCCACACCAGCATGTTATCCAATGCACTACCGGGCTCCCCGTGAAAATACTAATTAAATTAATATATCTGATCTACCATCATTGAATATATCAGTGAGTAGTTTTTCTTAACATTCAATTTTTTACTAACAAAGCCTGGATATCATTCTCATGGTTTGACGCTGGCAAGATACAAGAAATGTAATGACTGAAGGAAACAATAACAG
Source organism: Lumbricus terrestris (assembly GCA_949752735.1). NCBI lineage: Eukaryota > Metazoa > Annelida > Clitellata > Crassiclitellata > Lumbricidae > Lumbricus > Lumbricus terrestris. The sequence goes on along the minus strand of OX457044.1, from coordinate 35,594,181 downwards.
TCAAACCTTTCGTCAATAAGAAATGGATCATCAACATATTCCTGAATAAATGAATTAGCAGTGTCCAGGTCAAGTTCTGCAAAATAAAAACACACAGAAGAAAATCAACAGCAGCCATCTAGGTCAAATTGAGCACACCTACTCCATGGCCTATCCTAAACTCATTAGAAATCAGACAGCTGCAATGCAATACAACTGTAATTTGATAATGCAATCCATACAAAACTCAGAGGTGCACCATACCACAAACTCATCTACGAAGAAAATCTGCTAGCGGACATTAGTTCTATCTTAGCAATCATTCTAATTTCAGGATAAAACGTTAACCAGGCAATATATTGTACCTTTTAACTTTTCTAGTCAATCTTATGACTTCTGAAGCTCCCAGAGTGTAAAAAATGCTCAAGGCAGAAATCAATGGTTGCTGTTTTAAAATGAAATTGTTGTGCATGCCAAAATCAAAGAAAAGTTAAGTGAACAACCAAAACAGAAACCCAAGAAAAACAAAGAAATAGACTGTGCAAGGAAATGACTGCAGGAAGACTTTAGTTTTAAGCTGCTTTTTTTGTAAAGCGACCTTGTAATGGCATGTCCGTGTTATCACGCTATAATTAATTGTCGTAATTATTATTATTAATTAGTACGCCAAGATATGAATGCCAACACAGACAGCATGGAGTTCCATAGACTGGGAACACTGAAAGAAATGTTGCAATGCTCAAGAGCATTCCTTGTCCTTGGTACAGTTAGAGCAATACGGACCAAGAGGACCTCGTCAGTCAAGCAGTGACTTCACTGGGTTGGAATAAGCAAACAGCATTGAAATGTAGTCATGTGAACATTTATGCTAAACTTTTGTAACATCTGTTGACATTATTTACTCAGGTAAATGTATTTAGTGCTTAAAGCAGTCTCTTAAAGATGATATACCAGAGCCTAGATACAAATTTACAAAACTTATCTAAAAGGCATTTAAATTAAGTTAAACTTTAACATGCCTGTGGCTGCTGAATGTTCTTAAATTCTGTATTTTCTTAGCTTCAGGATTACCTTAAATCAAATCATGCCAACCGCACACTTTCGTACCAAAATACAACATCGTCATCGTCATACACAGACCTTCAACTGACAGAATTCTAATTCCACGATGGTTGTTGTTTTTCTGAACCCACAGTTTATTCGGGTTTTTCTTTGCCTAAAATAATTTAAAATAAATAAGCAAACCGCTCATTCATCTACGCATATCCATCCAATTAAGCACCCTTATATACATCTGACTATCAATAGATGAGTACATGTATTGACATCCATCCTTATTTATTATTCCTGTATATATAAATCCGCATAGGTATTGATCTAAAATTAAAAGAAAAAAGCTAGACGCAAGGACTTATTCTAAGCTCTATTTTTCTAACCCACATTTAATTCTTGACGAGGTATTTATAACAAGGATAAAAATAAAAGCAGATAAATAAGTAAATGTTAGTCAATTAATCTTGTCTCTTTATCCCTCTGATACAACATAACTATATCCAAGTGGGTTTAACTCTTTTTGCAAGGAGTGAAGTCGCTAACGACCGTATACACAAACATGCCCCATTCCATAGTTGATCCAGTGGTCTGGAATGCGCCCCCCCCCCACAAGCCACGCCTGTCTCCTGAGACTCTTACTGAAGCATTTGTTATTCAACTCAAAACTGTACTTTTTGCCACACTGTGGTTGGGAGCACCTCTGAGTACTCCCTTGAACAGGTAACATAAAAATTAATGAATTAATGAATGAATAATAATAAATATTTTGAGTCTGCATTTGCATGAACTTGTTAAAATTCATCACCTAGCTAACATAGCTGACAAAAAAGAACTAAAAAACAGTTTAAAAAATGAAAACTCAGCTATGTTAACCAATAACAACAAATGAAAGGAACAACACAATGTTGATACTGCAGATGTTGATGCTTACATACTCCAGGAAAGTCTGCTTCTGACTGGGCATCTGAAATGCCTTAGGAACAAAGCTGAAATCGTTCATCACCAGCTGGACTTTATTTGTCAGAGAACCTGACCCTGGAAAGTGATTCACCTAAAAGATAGAATTTGGCTCTGAATCACACATCATCTCAGAAATAACATATCTGATGCAGCTTTGCTAAGCAACACATCTAAGAAAACTATCACAAACAATAAACTATTAAGAATTGACTGTCTTCTACCATAATAAAATAAATAACCCTACAAAATTGTATGGATAGTAAATTGTGTAACAAACAACCTGAAAGCAGGCATGAATTGGGTTATTAATATATAATAAGTGGGGCATCGTAGCCAAATGGCTAGAATACTTGGCTTGTAACATGGAGAACAAAAGCCTCCTTCAACACAGTTTCTGTGTTGGGACCTCAAGAACAAAGTGAAGGTACCTGCAATTCTGAACATACCCTTTGATGAGGTCTTAAGTTGCCCAGATATGGACCTAAAGTCTTGAAAGGATAGTCGTGTGACCAGAGTACGTCCCAATCTGAAGTGGAATCTCCCGTCGTGAACCCAATTCTTTCGAAAACGTTAAAGACGTGCTTCATGTAACCAACCTCCAACTGAAATACATCACAGACAGCAAGCAGTTCCATTTATCTTATGTATAACATGATGGCATATTTTTTAATTAAGTAACAAACAAAAAATCTAAATTATATGCAGAGCAGAACCCTTAAGCAAACGGTTGGTCAAAAGTCACCATGACCATCTGAACCAATGGACTGTGGTTCAAGAGAGTCATTCAGTAGTGTATGATTTACATAATATTCTTAGCATGGCTAAAGAGCTCAAATACCTATACTGTCTGATGTGAAGGCTATTGCACTGTAAGTCTGCTACCAGACAATTACAAGCACATCTAGTAACTCTGAACGGTCATATTGTTTTCTGAACATGAAGCACAGTAATTATGATTTATTACCAGACAATTAAATCTCTGGCCACATTAATTGTCTGCTATGCCAATGTTTCTTGGCAATGAATCGTGTCCACCTTTAATCATTTCAGTCGGCAACATTGCAATCGATGAAATCAAACAAAAACTCAAAATCATTTCCCAAAAATAATTTCCGACATCGTCTCTAAATTTTGCAACAATGTACCTGTGTCAATCAGAGTTATCTTTATCTTGCTTTTATAAATAAACAAATATATGACTTACTACTAATATCTATTGTTTCCAGGCATCATTTCAAACATCAAATGTGCCTGGAATGAGCTGCAAACTGTTTAGCATATAGCATACAACTGATATCACATAATTTGCCCTTCCCTGCCACTCTGAGTTACAGAAAAGGGCATATAGATAATCCCATGTTGTCTTTCCACGCAAAAATTATATAGCGCTAAAAAACATTAATATAAACAAATAAAGTTGCCATTTTTGCGCAATTAAGGAAATGATTGAATGGCCATTGATCGTAAAAGATCACAGCAGAAAACCAAAATGATGCTTACCATTTTTCCATGAACCCAAACAACAGGAAGTCTCTTTGAGTGCTTATCATCAGACGCTGCCCTGGCGAAAGGTACATCATGAAGGGCGGCATGGTCGACTTGCATCACGTGTAGTTCATAGATGTTGATGACAAGCAGGAACAAACAGAGAACCATGAGCAGCAGAGCTAGGCTGTAAACATTACAGCAATGAAACGAGCGCCTGGCACACGCATACCAATGTTGGCTCATGCTACGCATCTAGAGAAAAAAGAGCAAGACAAACGTCAAACAGACTCTCAAGAGAAAAACATAGGTCACTATTTATAACATAAAAAATCTCAGATAAGGTAATTTAACAATGTGACAGATCACCATTTAAAAATATCCACTCAGCAAGGTTTCACAATTTTGTAAAATTAGCTTAAATAGAGATCTTGGAGACACCTATCTCTATTTAAGCTAATTTTACATTAAATTTCCATTTGCGCAAAGCTCTTACAATTCCAACAAACACAGAGCTTATCTTACTTCAAACACTCCCGCAACAAGATGAAGAATGCAATACATAGCGATTACTAGCAAACCAGGACAACACTTAGATTGGTGTGCAAATTAATCCATTCATTCCTTCTGGGAACTCTAGTGTCACCACAAAATAAATAACAATGGGTTAATAATAATAATTTATACTGTGGTGCCACTTCCAAATCATGTATGCATTCCTTCGACTGCATATAAGCTGCCACGCCAATTAATTTATGAATATCATTTAAACACACTGGCAATCACCTGCCCAGCCACGCCCTAACAAGAAAAAGACTTCGGTGACCCATAAAAACATAGTTTGATTGGTCAGTGGTATCAAGCTCAGCCCCAGCTGAATGTCATACAGATGCAGAGGTCTGCAATCACTGCAATCGAGAAAGCCCGGCAGCCACACTCATGTAGGCTATTCATTCAACTGTATTTATACCCCACGTCAAATTATGGATAACATTTAAAACAATGCAAATTCATTACCCTTATTATGAAATACGGTAAATCAATTAGCTACAATAAAAATACCACCAACACATTATACGATAATACGAACACCGCCGCCAAAACACAGACTTCGGATATCACGGTATCTGAACTCTACAAAAACATTGCACCGCCGCTTAGCGCCATCTAGCAATTGACTAACTAATAAACAGTCTTGCACGAGAGCGCGCTTCATAGATCTAGTCATAATGTAGTAAAAAAAGTAAAGTCCACAATGGGCCGAAGGCCCGTAGGAGAAGGCGCTCACCTCCTTTTCTTGGTCCTGAGCCGGCAATGGACGAATCCCAAGGTCCTGGACACGGGGCTAGTGTTTTCCAGGACTTGCCGTTTACTTACTCTCTCGCATCAATGACTACTTGACTTCAAATTCACTCCTTAACCCAAACCAGTCCGGCTTTACTAAAAAGCACTCCACCGAAACACTTCTCACTTCACTCTACAATAAACTTGTCTCTGCCATCTCTCATCAACAAGTCTCCTGCCTTTGCCTCCTTGATGTCTCTGCAGCCTTTGACACCATCGACCATAACATACTACTCCAAAGACTGTCTTCCTGCTTTGGCTTTACCGACACTGCTCTCCTTTGGATTCAGTCTTATCTCTCATCACGCACTTTCTCAGTCAAAACACTTGAAACATCATCTCAATCACGCCCCCTCACCTGTGGTGTTCCGCAAGGTTCTGTCCTCGGGCCCCTCTTGTTCATCCTCTACACCACTCCACTCAGTTCACTCATAAAAGCATCCACAGTCGACCATCATCTATATGCTGACGACACCCAATTATTCATCTCTTTCTCTCCAAGCAGCTTCTCTGACTCCATAAATAATCTTCTCTCTGTGGTCACCCAAATCACCTCTTGGATGACCTCAAATCTCCTCTGCCTTAACCCCTCCAAGACAGAATTTATACTAATTGGCCTCAGAGAGCAACTCAAGAAAATTCCTGATCCCTCTATTTCCATCAACAATGACTCTTCTTCCAACCACACTTTCTCCGCAAATTCTCCTGTCCGAAACCTAGGTGTAATCTTTGACCAGCATCTTAGCTTCTCCGACCACATAACCCAACTTTCCCGCACTTGTTTCATGCACATACGAGATCTCCGCAGAATCCGACCTATGCTTGACTTTAAAACTGCATCCACAATAGCCACATCCATAGTTCATGCGAAACTTGATTACTGCAACTCTCTCTTCCTAAACATTGATATAACCCAAATTAACCGCCTCCAAGCTATCCAGAATGCCCTCGCCCGTGCAGTGACGAAAACCCCCAAACGTCACCACATCACTCCTGTCCTGAAATCACTTCACTGGCTCAAAATACCTGAACGCATCGAATACAAAGTCCTCTCACTCACTTACAATACACTTCAATCATCCCAGCCGTTCTACCTTCGTCAGTTGTTCACCATCCAGCCACCTCGTTCAACACGCTCCTCATCCTCCATTACACTGCTTCGCCCTCCCATCACTTCATCACTGAAATTCGCAAACCGCTCCATAGCCATTGCCGTTCCACCTCTCTGGAACAAACTTCCGCCAGCACTTCGGCAAACTTCCGACCCATCATACGAACTCACCAAAACTCCACCTCTCGCTATCTCCCCACAGGTCTTTCACTCAAAACTGAAAACATTGCTCTTTCAAAAATCCTATCCTGATTCTTCTTCTCCTTACATCCCCCGCCACTTCAACTCTAAACATCACCCACCTTAGCCGTCCATCTATCTGCCTGCCTGACTCTCCGGACTTGACCCGCTGCCTATCGATTTTGTTTTGATTGAGCGCCTGTGAATAAGCTGGTTCCCGCGACTTGGCTTTTGTGGGCGCTGTAGAAGTTTCGAGATTACGATTCCCAGCTTACGCCGGTGTAAAGGTTTCAGATTACCCCCTCCTAAACATTACCCCCTGCAAACTGTAAATTGCATCAATCATCGCATTTTTTGCACTAATAAAATCGGAAAAATCATCCCGCTTCTTGTTTTGGTCTGAAGATTTTCATCCGTCATCCTACTTCGTGGTTTGTTATCAATATTTTCATCTGTGACTAAAATACTAATCGCCGCTGAAGTTGCAATGGAGAAAATGGCTTCGAGGCTATTATTTTTTTCGGATCAAAATATTGATAACAAAACACGAAGTGGGATGACGGGTGATATTCTTCAGACCAAAACAAGAAGCGGGATGAATTTTCTGATTTTTTGGGTGCAATAAATGCGAAGATTGATGCAAATCTAGTTTCCGGGGGGTAATCTGAAACCGGTTTAAAGTTACCGGGGGGTAATGTTTAGGAGGGGGTAATTTGAAACCTTTACACGGGTACCAAATTATACTGCTTGGTGACAGAGGCACGTGTGCGTAGACAACTTGCCCAAGGTCGTTACCCGAAGTTGAACCGCAACCGCCCGCTCCGTGAGCAAACGTAATGTAGGCTAATGAATATAAATGAGTTTTTAATTTACATTTAAACTCCACAACAGATGTGCACTGGCGAATGGAAATTGGGAGACTATTCTATTCTTTGGGTCCTGAGACTGCGAAAGCTCGACTTCCAAACTTCCGGTTTGTGCGTAGTGTAGCAAAGTCACTTCGCGACGATCGAGTCGACGACGATCGAAGTCTTCTAGAATTGGAGGCGGAACATGACGTGGCCATAGAAGCCATGTATAAAGGAGAGGTCTGGAGTGGATATAGCACATCAGGAGGGAGATTGAAGGAGATACGAGCACGGATGGAAAACCAGTGTAGTTGTTTTAGTGTAGATGAAAATAAATGTGATCTTTGGGACCAAGTTTTTTTATCAGTCGAGCAACCGTGTGTAGAACTGAAGACAGGGGTTGAAGTGTTGATGATGGAAGACCAGATAGGACAGATCGAATTGCAGTAGTCGAGACGTGGACGCTACTGTTTGATGGCCCGGTCGATGATCACGTGGTCAAACAGCTGCCACTCTTCAATCAGACGCGCCCTATATGCCCATACGGTTATCGGTGCCATGAAAACGCGTGAACGAAAAACGCGCTCCTCCAGTAAAATATAATGCACCTGGTGCTCCGGATCGAGGTCTGGACTGCTGGGCATCACCGTTGCGGGTTATGAAGCCGAGTGTCTCCCGGGACAACTACCACGTCTACGCCTCCACGGTCGTGTGTTCGTGAACAAGAAGGACATTTTGAACACCATATATAGCTGAATTTCACTTCCTTTCAGGTTTTCCATGTTGGAAAGCTCAATTTTTCGGTGCTCCATTTTAAACGCTCATAATTTTGAAAAACTCACGAATATTTCTAATCGGTTCTCGGATCTCGTGTAAATATGGTCACTGTTGCTGTGTTTAAAATTTCAGACAAATCCTAAAAGTTTTGACCGAGTTATGACACCTTTTTGTGAGGGCTACTTTTAACCGGACTCAGTGTATATACATGTATATACTGTGAGTGTTAGCTACCTATTACCCCTCTGGGCTTCCTTACTTGAACTCTCCTTGACTATGTGGGAGTTGAGGGAAGGGCAGGGCCTATTTAAAGGGCTACTACTGTGGGGGCTTGCTTCTTGTCGTGGGTCTACTCTGCAGGGCCGGATTAAGGCATGTTCGACATGTTCGGCCGAACAGGGGCCCCCACACTTTAGGGGGCCCCCACACATGCAATATAAATATTTTTCATCACTGTTAATCATAAGAGTAAAAATGAGTAAAATATATATTAGAACAAATTGTCAAATTATTTGAAAACTACTGATTTTAGCATAAAATAGACTTACAACTTTTCAGCATGTGTGGGGGCCCTTATAGTATAGTTTCCAATTCCAAGCAGATTTATCTTAAAATCGGCCAGAAATTCTAGCAAGGGCTATCAGTTTTAACTACTTAGATCTATATGATTTTAGACACTTAACACCTCTTCTGATCGGAATTCAAGCGCTATGCAACGCATTTATGAAATGGCATCATTATGCACTCTTTGCTTTTAGGAATTAGGTATAGGCCTACTACTTGCGTAAACGCGAAAATATAGACCTATATTAGTGTGTGATCAGTGGCGGCGCTACAGAAGGACAGATCAGGGCAAATGCCCTGGTAAAAATTCTTTGCCTTGGTCGTTGTCCTGCCACAAGACTTCCAGAATATTTTCCCAGCCAATAATTTATTTATGGCATAAATCGCTTCTGCACAGTTTACTTATATCAGTGCCCTGGTTAAAAAGTCTGAGTCTAATACTCTTAAACGGTAATAGATGAATACTTTAACCAGTAGCGGTGCTAGAGGTTACGGGGGCTAAGCCCCCCCCCCAAGGCCATCCGGTTTTTTACATGTAAAAATTAAACATTTCCGTGATCAGCCAACCTATAGAAACTGAAACACCATATGCACGAGATTTCGACCAAATGACTAAAAAAAGTCGTCAGAAATTTTGGTGGGTGACAATGGAAAATTTTCATGAGATTTCGACCGAATGACTAAAAAAGAAAAGAAAAAAGGTCGTCTGAAATTTTGTTGGGTGAAAATAATGGACAATTTTCATGAGATTTCGACCGAATGACTAAAAAGTTCGTCAGAAATTTTGGCAGCTGAAAATGGAAAATTTACTCCGCGGGAATTTAGCCCCCCAAACTGAAATCCTGGCGCCGCCACTGACTCTAACACTAGACTGGAATATGAAAAGACATGTTCATATTGTAAAAAAGAAGGATCGCATTACTAATTGACGAGTGTTGATTTGCTGAATATAACACGTTTTGTGTCAATTGTGTGTCCTTTTTCAATGAATCTTTGAGGTTGGGGGCCCCCACAGTTTTATCGAACAGGGCCCCCACATTTGTTGATCCGGCCCTGCTACTCTGTGGTGTGTGTTCGACTCCTGTTGAGCGTGGCGTGTGGTTCGTGTTCTACGACGTTTGTCTTCTTCGATTGCCGTCCCACCTCGTTGGTGAACTGGCCTACATCCGTCTTCCTTTGGGCTCCGTTAGCCTGGTGTGTCTTCACGTCAGCTCTGTCGAATCAGCTGTATCGGTCGTACTTCATGTCAGCTTTGGGTAACGTTAACCTACTTCTTGTCAGACTGCTCTGTTATTGAATAAATCGATGTTATTTTACATTACGGACCTGAGTATTACTCATCATCTTCTAGACTAGAGCCAGTGAACCCAACAGATGGGGTCTCTCGGGATTTTTTCACGATAATTTGAAATTTGCGTCAAAAAAGGGGCGTTGTTTCCGTGAAATTTAGCGAATAGTACGGTGGTAATTCCGTTGGAAAAGTGTTATATGGTGGTTGGCCGTGAAGACAGGTCAATGGTTGTTGTTTTTGGCGAATTAGGTCGGGAAAATTAGTGCGGGAAATTTCGACGTTTTGCGACATTGAGTTTTGCGAGTTTTGTAAATTTGGTCGAGACAGTTTTGAAGTGAGCTGTCGTGGGTGAATTTTTGCGCTGTGCGTTGGTCTGCACGTCGAATAGTCGACAGGGCGTAGAGGTAAAATGGCGTCGTTAGAGGAGGAGTTAATTCCTGAATTTGGGGATGTCAGAGACATACCAAGTGACACACTTCGACTGGTGAGTGAGACATATGGTGAGGATGTGGAGGACGTGTCTAGGTCACAGGTGAGGAGAATGGCTATGAAACCATTGTCACCGAAATTGGGTAGTGCAGCTTGGAAACTTAAGGCACAGGCTAAGAAAGAGGAGGCCGAGTTAGAGCGCTTGCACTTAAAAGAGGACAGAGAGTGGGAGAGAGAGAAGGAGCGAATGAGATTCGAGGAGAAGAAAATGCAAATTGAAGCCGAGAGAGAGGAGAAGAAAATGCAGATTGCAGCAGAGGAGAATAAATTGAGGATTGAAGCAGAGAGAGAGGAGAATAAATTGAGGATTGAAGCAGAGGAGACGAAAAGGAGATTTGACATGGAGGAGAAACGAATGAATATGGAATTTGAGAAGCAGAGATTAGAAATGGACGGACGGAGGATAGAAGGAGGTGGTGCTGTCGAACGACCAGCGCATGGAAATGAGGATTTGCGTTTTGGGGCAGCTCTGAAATTTGTGCCAAAATTTGATTCGGCCGATATCGAACATTATTTTGCGGCGTTTGAGCAAGCAATGACGTTGCATCAAATTCCGATGGGAAAATGGTCGTCCCTCCTACAGCCACAGTTGTCGGGGAAGGCGGCGAAAGTTTTTGCGGCTTTATCGTTGGAGGAGTGCGTCCAATATGATATTGTGAAGAGTGCGCTATTGACGGCGTACGAACGTATTCCGGAATTTTATCGAAAGAAATTTCGGGGGTTGCGAAAAGAACCGAGGGAAACGTATGCGAATTATGCATTTCGACTGCAGAGTCCTTTTCAGAGATGGATTGAGGGTACAAACTCGTGGGAGGAGTTAGCAAAATTTAAAGAGGTAATTCTCATGGAGCAGTTTGTACAAGCGTTACCTATTGAAGTACACAGGTGGCTGATAGATAAGAGTCCTGATACTGTGGCAAGTGCTGCACGTTTAGCGGATGAATATGCAGTGTTATACAAGCAGGGGCCGAACCATTATTCTGGGGGGTTCCGCAGGGATTTTTTCGACCGTACACGAGGATTCTCATCTGATGAAAGTGAGAAGAAAGATGTATGGGAGCGTCAAGGCGTGGGGTACAAGGATGGTACGCGTCGTGATACAAATTGGGGTAGACGTTCGCCTCAAAGAGGAACGTATGGGTTTAATAAGCCTGTGCGGGAAAATGATGACGTCACTGGTTTTGGGGAACCGGTCACGTGCGCATTTTGTAGAGCGCCAGGTCATACGAAGGCCAGTTGTTGGAAATTAAAACGAAAGGAGGGGACTCAAATGGAAAATTGGAGGGGTGCGAAACCTGTGGGTTTGGTCCAGACTGTTTCGGCGCCTGTTAAACCACAGAGTTTTCCGAAGCCAATTGAATCTGTTGATAAACTGTATGCACCATTTTGTGTGATTGGATGTGTAATTGATGATGAGGGTGCACGAAAGGAGGCGGTATTCTTGAGGGACAGTGGAGCGCTGCAGTCTTTGGTGTCTAATGAATGGTTGAATGAGCATGAGTTTGTACACATGAATGAAACGAGATTACTCAGAGGTATATCTGGTTCTATTGTGGAATGTCCTCTGGTGAAAGTGAATGTTGATTGTGCATTTGTTCAAGGTGAGGTGTTATGCTGTCTAATGAATTCACTTCCAATGGCTGGGGTGCATTGCATTGTGGGTAATGATACAGCGCTGGCAGGACAGGTGTTGGAGGTCGCGGTGACGACTCGTGCACAGGCTAGAGCACATGCAGTGAGACAGAGTGAGAGGGAGACGGCGGTGTGCAGTGAAGCGGCGCCCGAGCAGTCGGAGATAGTGGGTCAAAGTACGGAGTCGGCCGACCAAGAGCGAACGCCAGGTGAAATAATTGACAGACAAGTTGAACGAATGAATTTCGATGAAGGCGACTTATCGAGTTTATTTGCAGCGACAGAATCTGTTGTGACAGAAAGATCGGAGCTATACGTTAGCCGACAGGAATTAATATTGCGCCAGCGCCGGTGTCCTGAATTGAGACCATTGTATGCACAAGTCGACGAGACGGTGTCTGTCGGTGGGCGTGTACAACCGTATGCGTTGGTGGACGAGGTCTTGGTGCGTCGATGGGAGGAGAAGTGTACACCATTAGGAATGGGTGTGGTACAAATAGTTGTGCCTCGTGACTTAAGACAGAAGTTGTTGCATGTGGCCCATGATATACCAGCGGCTGGGCATTTGGGTACTAGAAAGACACTGGATCGGTTGACGAAGCATTTCTGGTGGCCTCATGTGAATCGAGACGTTCGTGAGTATTGTCGTTCATGTGATGTGTGTCAACGCTTAGGCAAAGGAAACAGAAATTATAGGGCGCCCATGGTCAGTATGCCTGTAATGGAGGAAGTGTTTCAACGCTTGGCAATGGATATCGTAGGCCCATTGAGTGTATGTGAGGGAACGGGGAATAGGTTTATTCTCACGGTCATTGATTTGGCTTCCCATTTTCCATTTGCGTTTCCGTTGAAGAATCATACGGCGCAGGATGTGGCTAAATGTTTGTGTGAAGTTTTTTCGCTTTTCGGATTTCCGAAAGAATTGTTATCTGATTGTGGCTCAGAATTCATGTCTGATTTGATGCAAGTGTTTGTGCATGAATGTGGTATTGTGCAGTTGAAAACTAGTCCTTATAGACCACAAACGAATGGCTCGTGCGAACGCTTTCATCGTACTATGAAAGATATGTTGAAGGCGTTGGCTGAAACATATCCGGGTTCTTGGGATGCAATGTTGCCGTGGATCTTGTTTGCATATAGAGAGGTTCCGGTACAGGGTACTGGCTTTTCTGCTTTTGATTTGATGTATGGCAGAGATGTGCGTGGCATGTTGCAATTGATGAAGGAAGAATGGTTGGCGAAAGATGTTGTACATGAAGTGTCTGGCAAGAACGTGATTGACTATGTTTTACAATTACGTGAACGTATGCGTGTTGGATTGAAACTTGCTGGTGAAAATGCTGTTGATGCGAAAACTAAATCGAAGCAACTGTATGATAAGCAGTCACGTGCTGTGTCTTTTGAGGAAGGTGAAAAGGTTTTACTCTTGATTCCGTTGGTGGGTAAACCTTTACAGACCAAATATTGTGGACCGTATGTGGTTGTACGTCGACTTGGTCCGGTCGATTATTTAGTGAGTACCCCGGATCGAAGAAAAACGGAACGGGTGGTACATGTGAATCTGATGAAGCGCTATGTGGATCGTATGGATGTGGTGTATGAGCGACCGAATGAGGAGGTGGTGGCTTCTGTGTTGGTGGTAAATCCGGATGTGAGGATGAATGATGTGACTTTAGAGGATAAGGTCTTACAATGTGAAGTGTCTGCTGAATGTCGTGCGGAATTGCGGGATGTTTTGCATGACTTTGCACATGTGTTTAGTGAAGTACCGGGTAAAACATCTATGGTGTCTCATAGAATTGATTTGGTTGAAGGTGCTCGCCCTGTTCGACAATACCCTTACAGGTTAAATCCTGAGAAAATGGCGAGGGTGGATAAAGAGGTGAATCAGTTGTTGGAAGCGGGGATAATAGAGGAGTCCGAGAGTCCGTGGGCAGCTCCGATTGTCTTGGTGCCTAAGCCAAACGGTACAGATCGTCTTTGTACAGATGTCAGGAAACTGAATGGATTATCTGTTCCGGATCCATTTCCTATGCCACGGGTGGAGGTGTTAATTGATCGAGTGGGTCAGTCACGGGTTATAACAAAGCTGGATATGACTAAAGGTTACTGGCAGATCCCGATGCATCCGGAGTCAGTTCCGTTAACTGCGTTTGTCACCCCGAAAGGGCATTACCAATGGAAATACATGAGTTTTGGCCTGAAGAATGCTCCGGCTTCGTTCTCAAGGTTAATTACGAAAGTGCTGAATGGATTGAATGAGTTTTGTGATGCTTATTTAGACGACATCATCATTTTCAGCTTAGCATGGTCGGATCATTTGGTTCATTTGCGAAAAGTGTTATCTCGAATAGCTGATGCTTGTTTAACTCTGAATCTGGCTAAATGTGTCTTTGCTAATGCGTCTGTGGATTTCTTGGGTCATCACATTGGGATTGACGGAGTTCAGCCAAGGTTGAAGAAGGTGGAAGCAGTGTTGAAATTTCCTAGGCCTGCTACTAAAAAACAAGTGCAATCTTTCTTAGGATTAGCGGGATACTATCAGAGGTACTTGCCTCATTTCTCTGATATTACTTTGCCGCTCACGGCTTTGACAAAGAAAGGGATTCCTTTTAGATGGAATGAGGAAGCGGAGGTTGCTTTTCTTGATCTAAAATCTCGTCTGGCTTCTAGACCTATCTTAATGCCTCCTGACTTTACTAAACGGTTTTGTGTGGGTGTTGATGCTTCTCAATTCTGTCTGGGAGCGTGCTTGTTTCAGATGAAGGATGGATTGGAACACCCGATCTGCTATTTGAGTCGGAAGCTGCTGCCGCAGGAGATTCGCTATTCGACCATAGAGAAGGAAGCGCTGGCACTGATGGTCGCCTTGCGGGCCTTTAGTGTCTACTTTGGATCAGCAGTCGTCCTGGTGTTCACCGATCATAAACCTTTGCAGTTCATCCATCAGATGGCGAACAAAAATATGAAGCTCTTGCGATGGAGTTTGGAGCTTGAACAGTACAACTTGGACATTAGACATCGTCCAGGCGAATGGAATGTTCTGCCGGACATTCTGAGTCGTCCATCTGAGTAATGTGAGTGGGAGCGGGTGAGGGCACACGTCAATCAGTGTCTCCACTTGTCTCCTCACAGCGGAGTCGTCGGGCGTGCTAGAGATGCTCTCTGGTACGTCTATCCTCGTCGTATGTCAATGGAACATTCTGTCATGAAAAGTCAAACACTGTCCAGAAACAGTTTCAATGGAACATTCTGTCATGAAAAGTTAAACACTGTCCAGAAACAGTTTCAATGGAACATTCTGTCATGAAAAGTCAAACACTGTCCAGAAACAGTTTCAATGGAACGTTCTGTCATAAAAGGAAAGCACGGAATTCTTCGGCAAGGAACTCTTCAGTGTGTCTGTAGTGTAGGGTGGCTTGTGCCGATGACCATTATACATTTTGGTTCATTTTTGATACACCAGTTGGTGTCCAAATTTTTTCTTGTGTTTCAGATATAGTTTTTTGGACATTTGAACTATTGATGTGTATGTATATATATCGTGATTACGTGTGAACTGATGATTTGGGTTATATGAAGTTTGTGTATTCAGATCATGATTATATCGGACTCTTACGTTATTTATGAGTGCGATGCATTATTTAGTTAAGTCTTGCTGAATTGCTTAGTACGTGTAATGGCTTGTACTGAGTGATTTTGCATTTAGGCGTAGCATTGTTCGTATAGTTCGTCGTCCCCGTTGGACTCCTCATGTTCTGGTGGGGGGGTATGTGAGTGTTAGCTACCTATTACCCCTCTGGGCTTCCTTACTTGAACTCTCCTTGACTATGTGGGAGTTGAGGGAAGGGCAGGGCCTATTTAAAGGGCTACTACTGTGGGGGCTTGCTTCTTGTCGTGGGTCTACTCTGTGGTGTGTGTTCGACTCCTGTTGAGCGTGGCGTGTGGTTCGTGTTCTACGACGTTTGTCTTCTTCGATTGCCGTCCCACCTCGTTGGTGAACTGGCCTACATCCGTCTTCCTTTGGGCTCCGTTAGCCTGGTGTGTCTTCACGTCAGCTCTGTCGAATCAGCTGTATCGGTCGTACTTCATGTCAGCTTTGGGTAACGTTAACCTACTTCTTGTCAGACTGCTCTGTTATTGAATAAATCGATGTTATTTTACATTACGGACCTGAGTATTACTCATCATCTTCTAGACTAGAGCCAGTGAACCCAACAATACGCACATATATAAATAAATGACTGTAGACTGGACAAGGATATAATCTAGACATCATGTTTTGCAGGACATCATCATTATACAATATACATATATAGCTATCTCGTGTGCTGAATGTTGTCCAGCGGCTCACTGTTGCTGGTGTTGCTGTTGCCGCTGCTGCTGCTGCTGAAGCTGTTGCTGCTGAAGCTGCAGGCGCGTCTGTGGTTCTTCTTCGCCAGCTGCTGGTGCTTCTGTCGATGCTTCTTATGCTGCTTCTGATTCGGATTCCACATTTTCTGCTGCTGCTGCTGCTGCTGCTGCTGCTGCTGCTGCTGCTGCTGTCTCCGTTCAGGACGACCGACGGACACATGCAGGAGCCCTGGGCGACACAGCCGCACGAGTCCAGTTGCAGCAGCAGCAGCAGCAGCAGCAGCGGCTGTGGCGGCGGCAACGGCGGCTGTGTGCAAGCGAGACGTTTAAGCATCTCTCGACTGAAGATTACAGTATATAGATCGACAAGCGAAACAGGTCTACTGTAGAGCAACTTCAGGCCAACATTTACATGGGATGGACATAAAATGTATCAAGGCCTTGGGCTTCTTTCGTCCGTCTATAGCTATAGCATTAACAGGCTGATACAATGTCATGATTATGTGTGTGTGCAAGGATGATGTCGGCTGGCTTAACGATAAACCAGAGGCATTGAACATCTTGCGAGGAAGACGGTTACATCCGATGAAGATTGCCTTGAAGCTATGATGCGTGATCCAGATAAGCCAAGTCTTACACAGCTCGAAGACAGCGGTAAAGGACAGAAAGAGGAAGAGAAACAAGAGAAGGAGGACGAGGAATAGGAAAAGAAGACACAGGAGGAGGCTGTGGCTAGTTATACAACATGTCGTTTACTGATCAGATTACAGCAATTACATCCGGTCCGTTACTGCATTGAAGAAAAGACAGACAGACACAGAGAGATATGAGAATCGCTGACGCCGTTGCCTTTTGGAATTGTACTCGCCGCCAGATGTCTCAAGACGCGTTTCTTTCACTTCCGCTGTATTAAGATTAAAGAAGGCACACGTCGTATGTGTAACCTACTCGCGCCTATAATAAGGAATGACCACGTTTCTAGTTCCTACATAGCTCGGCTATAATTATCTGCACGCATACCATACACTATGGTTTATCTGGCTTGCGATAGGCTACATGAAGTGAACACAGCGTAAATTTCACAAAATGTCGTCTGCGTTTGGCTCTTCGGAAAAAATCGACGCCGACGGTTGTGGAAATGACCTTGACCCCGGCAGTCACCCACTGTCGTCACCGTCGTCGTTGCCCGATGATTCGAGGCACCAACAGGACCCCGATTCCACTAGAGCGCAGGCCGCCTTCCCGTCGCATCGACGTCCCGACGGGTTTCCGTTCCCGATCGACCCGGAGCTGCTGCTGCTCCGGAGGTCCCTATCCGTTTACGCTGTGATCAACGTCGGAGGAGAGCGTCACGTGGTCCCGTGGAGGACCCTGGACCGCATTCCACGTTCTCGACTCGGTCGACTGAGTCTCTGTCGGTCGCATGATGACATCCTCGAGTTGTGCGATGATTACAGTTATCAGGACGATGAAGAGACGATAGAATTCTTCTTTGATCGACATCCGAAGTCGTTCGTTTCGATCATCAATTTCTACCGCACAGGAAAACTACATCTCGTCGACGAGGTATGCACGGGCATTGTAGCTCCGCCACTGCTTGCGTAGATATATGCTTTGACAGTGCCAGTCCCAAGCCTGGATGAAGGAGGAGGGCGACGCTAGTGATCTTTGTTATCACACAGCGTCGTCGTCAAACTGAAACAAACACTGAAACAAACACAGAATCAAACACTGAAACAACCATTGAAACAAACACTGAAACAAACGCTGAAACAAACACTGAAACAAACACTGAAACAAACACTAAAACAAATAGGCTACATACGGGTGTATTAATTAAAAGTATAACCCTCAGCGAATAAATGGCCAAAACATCATATAGGTAATAATTATGCAAAATGCGAAAAATTAACTTTCCAAACTGAACCCGTACTCTGCGATCATTGCCAATTAAGACCCCTCCCAAGATTGTTTCCTGGCTACTCTCCAAGGTATCATGAAAAAAATTTATTGACAGTTATCACTGTAATCGCAGATTTTTATAGCGCCTCTTCAACAGATGACCTACTCCTCGTGCGATCAGTAGCCCTTTTAAACTACTGACTAAAAGAGTCAACCGTCTGCCAAATAGATCTACATAGGCCCACTTGAAAAACTAACCTTCAATAAGCGCTTATATTATACACATTTGAAAGAATAACCTGTAAAAGTGCTGGCTTATTACGCAAGCACGTCCAGTAGGCTATTGTAAAAGGATGACATGACAAAGACTACATTGAATAAAACGTAATTTGGTGAAAAACCTGTCGACTCGTTGACACCAATGCCGTGAACTGTAGTTGTAGGCACGCAGAGCAATTGTAACGATGTTGCAATAATAATTATAGACAGCTTAACACACATCTACACGCACCCACACACACACACACACACACACCCCACACACACACACGCACCCACACACACACGCGCACACACATACACACACACACACACACACGAACACACATATACACTCGCACACACACGCAAGGACACGCAAGCACACACACACACACAGACACACACCTAGACACACACACACACACACACACACACACACACACACACACACACACACACACACACACACACACACATAACTGTTCCTCTGTTTGCATCCTAGAAGTGGCTTGCTGCCGACGATGCTATATAAATTGTCTAAATTACAATATTACAATTACAATTACAATTACAATTACAATTACAATAACAATCCTGTGTAACTTGTCGTCGACAGATGTGCGTGATGTCGTTCAGCGACGACCTCGAGTACTGGGGACTGGACGAGCTCTACATGGAATCGTGTTGCCAGCACACCTACCACCAGAACAGAGAACTCGTCTTCGAAGAGATGCGGAAGGAAGCGGAGAGTCTGATGGTCGAAGAGGAGGAAGTCTTTGGCGACGGATGCTGCTCCAAGTGGAAGCAAAAGACGTGGGATCTCCTGGAAAAGCCACAGACTTCCATGGCCGCTCGGGTGCGTATTATATATATATAACATATATATATATATATGTGTGTGTGTGTGTGTGTGCGGGCGTGTGTGTGTGACAAAAGATGTGGGATCTCTTGGAAAAGCCACAGACTACGTTGAAGTTCCTCGGTTCCGTCCGATTAGCTGTAGCCTAATCCTGTTTTTTCCACGATCAACTTGAATCCAGGAACCCTGGTGGAATTTTGGTGGGCATGTTATTCAGGGCCGTGTTTAACATAGGTCCATTCGGTGCGGTGCACCGAATGCCCCTGAGCCGAGAGTTTTGTTGCATTGGCCCAATGTCTTTTCTGAGTCTCAGTGTTACTTCAACCTTTTGTAAAATCAGTAAGTGTAAGAAAACATTAAGTTCACTAAGTTCGTTCGTGCTTGCTTACTGACCCGTCACAGCCGACAAACCACGTAGGCTAGCCTATTGATCAGCGAATTTGTGCAAATGACTAATATTGTAAGACTGCCGAACGGCACTTTGCTCCTGCTGTAACACTTTGCACCGACTCGAAGAACCTTAAACACGGCCCTGATGTTAATTATATTAAACCTATAAATGCTGTATACCGGTTCCATGTGGGTATAATAAATAAAATATTATTATAGGGTACCCTTAACTGGGTTCTACCGTAAACTTCTACGCATACTTGTCTTGCTGGCCGAGGTTTACTTGGTCGGGGCACCAGCTTATTCACAAGCGCTGAACGTCTCCCGGGACACTCTTCAGCCTTCACCTTTGCGGCAATCTCTAAAATATGGGCATCATTCGTTCGTCGAGTTCTACGTGTCTGCGAGAAAAGACAGCGGAGACAACTTCAACTTCAAAGGCCCTCGACAGCATCGTTCATAGGCCCAAGCAGACGGAACCTGTCGTTCTTTTATATAGCTACAATATTAGTTAGGCTTAATTTGTTTGTATTTGTTTGTATGCGCACTTGTTATAGCGCCCCTTCAACCCATCTACTCAGAGGCGCTCCCGACTGCAGAGCGGACACTGCATCGGAGTTTCACGCCGAAACGCTGAGCAATTGCGAGTGAAGGACTTGCCCAAGGTCCCTACGCGACGACTTGAGGTGGATTCGAACCTCGAACCTTCCGGCTTCAAGACGACGACGCCACCACTAGACCACCGCGCCCCACAATGTGTCATAATGTATCATAAGTTGTGCGAGATTCTTCGCAGGACTTGGAAGAGCGATGGGTCCTACATTGGATCCATGTCCCTTTTATTGACAGAAACTTGACGCAGGTTAATTTGCAACTCTCAAAGTTTCTGATGATAGTTTTAAATTTTATCTTTCTCATCCCATTAATCTTTATTTATGTCATGGCGTCGAAATTAATCGATGAAAAAATTTCAACGATTACTCGATTCAATAATCGTTAAAATCAACACTCCTAAATTATTTATACAGCATAGGCCTAAAGATAGACTATATACGTCTACGCACTAAGAACTGTTTTCTCTTCAATTGCTCATCAAAAGCGCATAAGTGTGGTGAAGTTTATAATGTGCAGATGAATCTTAGAAGAATGAATTTGAAGTTGAGTTTTATTGGATAATTCGGCATTATTAAGAAAATTCTAGAACTGGTATACATAAAGTATAGGCAGCCTGTCTCTTGATCCCGTCCATAGGCGTAGGAGGCGAGGGTCCAGGGGGCAAATGCCCCCCAAATTTAAGGCAAATGTGTTTTTCGGGAAAAACAGGTACGGGCGGACAAACCTTTTTTCGGGCAAACAGGCATGGGAGGATTTTTTCGGGCACACAGGGGTAAAACAGCTATATTTTCTGAAGATTTATACGAAATGACTGAAAAAAGGTCATCAGAAAATTTGGTCGATGAAAAATGTCGGGCGACTCGCGGTCCGCCAAAAATGTAAAGCATACTTTTCGGGCAAAAGTCAAATCTTTGCCCCACCGACTGCCGAAATGTCCCTATACGCCTATGATCCCGTCAAACCCAAGTGCACAAAACCGTGCTGTTCAATACCGGGCGTGTATTATAATAGGCCTTCATTATGTCGTCGAACTCGACAATCACAACGGCGACTGTAATGGCTCAAGTGAAATTCTGTATGGCGGGAAGATACATGTGGGCTAGCATCACCAACAAACGAATCGCTCTCTTTGTAGGTCTAAACAGGCCTGCTTCTATTATTTTCATTTTTTTCATTTATGCTTTCATTATTTGTTATTTTTATAAATGTATTTAAAAGCTCAACATCGGCGAATTAAATGAATTTCACATAATCCCAGTTTTTAATCTAATTTCTTTTGAGGGAGGGAGGGTAATTCTGTTTAGGGGGGGCGGCTGTTTTCGGCGGACGCAACCATGCACTGAGTCAGTCACCGACGGCAACCATTGTCCGTTTGATTTTTTCTGACGACCATTTTTAGTCTTTCTGTAAATTTTTTCCAAAACATACAGATTTTATAATCAACATAAAATATATAGGCTACTACTTGTCGTGTCGTTAAACATGTAACAACAACAACAACAACAACAACAACAACAACAACAACAACAACAACAACAACAACAACAACACACACACACAGAAAGAGTTACAATGGCCTTAGAATTTGTAAAAATCCAGGGCTTTTTTAGCGTGCAGTTGTACACAAAATGTGCAATTCTAAACTTAGACCCTATATGTGCAGTTGCAGAAGCATTTCTGTGCAGCGATAACTAGTAAAAAAAAGGCCATTGTCCTCCGCTTGGCAGTAGGGCCAAATTTACCATGGAGGATGGGAAGAGAAAGAAGGGATTGTGCAGTTATAAAAATTCCTTAGAAAAGGCCCTGTGAAAAGCAACAAGGGTCGCAATAATTATGTTAATGGTTGATGGGCCTGATGGCTGTACATTCAGACTTGAGAAAATTAAAAACGGAAAGAAAGTGTGAAAGTGCACCGAATATCGTACAGCTAAGTGCAAGTCTCGCAGACACTTTAATTCCATTGACTCTTATTAGTTGGATTGCAAATAGTAGGCTACAATGTTAGATTTACTAGAAAATTTAAACCTACTAATCGCCGCTATTGTCATTAGTTTAGTAATAATTGACATTTATATTCATGACTCCAAATATTAAGAAGTTCGATATAGTAAGACTTCAACATGTATAGATCTCCCTTTTGATTGTCGTCCTTTTGTTTGGTCGCCCTTATGATCGGCCTGAAGAGGAGGAGGAGAAGAGGAATAGGAATACAAATAGGAAGAGGAAGTGGAAGTGGGAAAAAGTGGAAGAGGAAGAGGAAGGAGAAGAGGAAGACGACGACAAAGACGACGAAGACGAACAGGGAAGGGAAAGGGAAAAGGAGAATGGGAAGGGAGAGGAGAATGGGATGGGGAAGCAGAAGGAGAATGGGAAGGAGCGGGAAGGGGAATGGATGGGGAAGAGGAAGAAGGAGAAACTGCGACAGGAAAACGGGCACAAGTTTGAAGAAGGACGCAACCTATGTTGTATACGAGACAAGGCAGCACATCCGCAATCGACTGGAATCGGTGGAAGGCCATGCAGATGTGGCCGTGGCATTGAGACGACGACGGCGCCGACCGACTGTCAATACTGTCCGTCCGTTCGTCTGTCGGTCGGTCAGACGGAAGGACGAACGGAGGAGAGCTTCTTGGTGGTCGGTGTCATCATCCCTCGAGAGACATAAACCAGACTCTCCTCCACCTCCTCCTCCTCCTCCTCCTCGTTCTGCACCTACTTCTTCTCCTCCTTCTCCTTTCCCTTCTCCTCCTTCTTTTTCTCCTTCTCCCCTCCTCATCCTTCTCCTTTCCATTCTACTCTTTCTCCTCCTCCTTCTCCTCCTTCTCCTCTCCTCTTTCTCTTCTCCACCTTCTTCTCCTCCTCCTCCTCCTCCGCCTCCTTTTCCTCCTTCTCCTTCTTCTCCTCCTCCTCTTTCTCCTCATACTTCTTCTTCTTCTCCTCCTCCTCCTAATTCTCCTCCTTCTCCTCCTTATCTTCCTTCTCTTCTACTCCTCCTCCTTCTCCTCCTTCTTCTCCTCCTCCTCCTTCTCCTCCCTCTCCTCTCCTCTTTCTCTTCTCCACCTTCTCCTCCTCCTCCTCCGCCTCCTTTTCCTCCTCCTCCTTCTTCTTCTCCTCCTCTTTCTCCTCATACTTCTTCTTTTCCTCCTCCTCCTCCTCCTTCTCCTCCTTCTCCTCCTTCTCTTCCTTCTCCTTCTACTCCTCCTTCTCCTTCTGCTCTCCTCCTTGTCCTCCTCCTCCTTCTTCTCCTCCTCCTCTTTCTCCTCATACTTCTTCTTTTCCTCCTCCTCATAATTCTCCTCCTTCTCCTCC
>OX457044.1:35500281-35570579 GCA_949752735.1 Lumbricus terrestris | reverse complement strand
TAAACGGGGGGTGTACGCAGGCATGGCCTACACTACCATTGGCGAGTGTTACAAGATGTGGGTCAGTGACTAGCTGCTGTTTTACATAACAACCAATTGTAGAATCTTTCAAAATGTCACATTGCAGGACATCACATTACGACCCACATATGCGATTTTATTATTCTTATATGTCTACAGACCCCTAACTGCATCATAAGCAAAAGTCAGTCACAATTAATCTTTGATGGTGTTTAGTAGAGCTGACTTAGTCTGACTATTGACTGGGTCTAAAAGTTTAGTCGATTTTAAAGGATTGCACGAATGCGTGAATCAGTAAGTAAGTAAGCGAGCGAGCGACTGATGAGGAGATCGATAGAAAAAGCAAAAAGCGAAGAGTTAGCATTTTGCATCAGAGTTGATATTAGAGTTCGTGACATTGTTCCAATTCATCGATCTGTCTGCGTGCTGCTTGTAAATCGATCACCATTGCGTTAGCGAATTATTCATGACTCTGGAGACCAAAGGAGGAGGTGGAGGAGGAGGAGGAGGAGTTATATATATAAAATAAATATGTGTGTGCGTGCATGTTAAATGACCTTTGATTTCGGTGGTTAAATGGGTGGGCGACCATGGTTCAGTGTAGGCCTATGCGTCTGGAAGATCATGCATAGAAGCGGTCCACCCGACATGACTTGTGCCAAATCACGGCTTTTGAGACTGGCAGCAACAAAAGACAAAGATTAAATCAATGCTGAAAAGACATTGGAGTGGAACAGTAAAATATCAAGACAACCGCGGAAAAGCACAAAGATCAGATTCTATGGAAAAATCAATTTGAATACTTAGCATTGAATACTTAGCATTTGCATATATAACCTATATGTATATATATATATATATGTGTGTGTGTGTGTGTGTGTGTGTGGAGGAAGAGAAGTGGGTGGAGGACGAGGACGATGAAGAGGAAGAGGATAATATATGGCGCATCAAGTATTGTAGAAAACATGGATGATGCTCTGTACTATAAAACAATAATGACAGATTCTTTCATTAAGAAATGGCATCGGTTCTATACGATTGCATGCGGGCTCTCATTGGAAAGCTACAAGCGTCTGCAATTTTTGCACACAATAGAAAAGGCGGGCTTTGTGCTCATGCTCAGCACACACACACACACACACACACACACACACACACACACACACACACACACACACACACACACACACACACACACACACACACACACAGTCATATTATGGAGAAGGAAAGAGCAGCCGAAGTATAATAATAGAGCATTGAATCAATGCAAATACGAGACTATCCTCCGAATTCTTTTGTTGGTTGCTGCATGTATCGCTGCTTTAACCGATGGTCAACATAGAAACGAGGGAAAACTTCGTATTATTTTGGTCGAGTTTGTTCAGAAGCATCGGTCATTCTTGAAGGGGCGCTATGACAAGTGCACATACATGCATACATGCATACATACATACATACATACATACATACATACATACATACATACATACATACATACATACATACATACATAGGTCTACATACATACATACATACATACATACATACATACATACATACATACATACATACATACATACATACATACATACATACATACATACATACATACATACATACATACATACATACATACATACATACATACATTATCTGCTGTCGTTAGCTCATGTGTGCTTGTGGGTGTCAATTCCTAAGTCTTAAAGAATAGATCTTAGTTTCTATTATACAATATGCATTATATATAATTATATATTATTTGCATATAATTTTATATAGGCTATAGCAGGCCTCACAGAGCCGTGCTAAGAGCCGATCCACGACCCGCCGACGATACCTTCTGGCCTGCGGAGATATTGTAGGCCATGCATGCACATGACTGAAGTTTACCCAACATTGAATAAGATCAAATTTGTCAATTTTAAGGCTTATTCAAATCATCCTCACATTCCACTTTCTCTTCCA
This sequence comes from Lumbricus terrestris, assembly GCA_949752735.1. Classification (NCBI taxonomy): domain Eukaryota; kingdom Metazoa; phylum Annelida; class Clitellata; order Crassiclitellata; family Lumbricidae; genus Lumbricus; species Lumbricus terrestris. Next base: position 35,568,590 of record OX457044.1, on the reverse strand, counting down.
CTTTTATCAACTTTCTCTTTATCGACCTGTGAGATGATGTGTGTGAAGGGTTCTGTTTGTCGCTCCATCCTTGGTTGCGTCTCAAGTCAATGTCACTTTCTCCGTCCACTTAAGGTCTTACGCTCACCATATATATTATAGTCTACAGGCGGAGGGTGTGAAGACACATTCTGCCATCCCTTTGCGAGGAGTGAAGACACATTCTGCCATCCTCTTGCGAGAGGGTGAGGTCGTGAGGACTCGCTTTCTCCACTTCCGTCATCCCGTCCTCTGTAGCCAAGCACGATAATCAGATGAACGGGTGTCTGACATGTCTCCGTCGTCATCAATTCAACTCTGCAGAAGTATTTGCCATCTCTGAGCGAATCAACAAATCTGCAGGGTTCATAGATACATCTATTCGTGTGCACAGTGGTTGCTCTGTCTGTCTGTCTGTCTGTCCATCCGTCCGTCCATCCATCCGTCCGTCCATCCGTCCGTCCATCCGTCTGTCCATCCGTCCGTCCATCCGTCTGTCCATCTGTCTGTCCATCCGTCCGTCCATCCATCCGTCCGTACATCCGTCCGTCCATCCGTCTGTCCATCCGTCCGTCCATCCGTCTGTCCATCTGTCTGTCCATCCGTCCGTCCATCCATCCGTCCGTACATCCGTCCGTCCATCCGTCTGTCCATCCGTCCGCCCTTCCGTCTGTCCATCTGTCAGTCCATCCATCCGTCCATACGTCCATCCATCCGTCCTCCGTCCATTCATCCGTCCATCCGTCCATCCGTCTGTCCATCCGTCCATCTGTCTGTCCATCCGTCCATCCGTCCATCCGTCCATTCGTCCGCCCTATCATTCCTACACCGATCCATACATTGTTTTCTCTGTCCTTACTTTTGTCTTAAAGACGATGGCGACGATTCCATTGGTCACCGCAGCAGCAGCAGCAGCAGCAGCAGCAGCAGCAGCCGGTGTTATACTGAACTCACGCGAAATATTGATCAGGATGTGCTCGTGTTCTTTTCGCTTTCTCTCTCCGTCACTCTGTGTACTTGTGCTTATGTCTCTCTATGTCTCTGAATGTGTCTATCACTCCGTGTTTGTACGTCTATGTGTTTGTCTATACATGTCCCTCTGTTTATGCCATCCGTTCGTCCTTCCGTTCCTCCTTCTCCGGTCCTGGCCTCCTTCGCTTTTTGTCCTTCGTCCTTCTATTCCTTCCTTCTGTCTTGGTGAGCCATGTATATATATATATATATATATATATATATATATGTCCTTGAAGGTCGTTCCTGTCCGTCTCCCCCTTCGGCTCCTTCTTATCATTTCCAGCAGCCGCCGCAAATACGGAAGCGGCTTTAATGGCCACCGACTTAATGGCTTTGAGGGAGGAGTCTGATTTTCCCACGGAAGAAGAACGTGCATCTTCTCCACATCTCCATCTCCAGCTCCATCTCCGTCTCCAGCTCCATCTCCATCTCAGTGTTCACTTCTAAACCCTGTACAGTGTTTATGTCTCAGCTGAAGAAGCTGTGGATAAAATTAATTCGTTGCTGATCCTCACAAAGTATTTGAGGCTGAACAACAGACAGATGGACAGAAGTTGAAAGAAATAGACAGAAATAGAAGACATGGCAAAAGAGAGGAGCGAGAGAAAGCAAGTTAGATGAACAGATAGATATATAAATTATATATGTATACATGTAGATAGATAGATAGATAGATAGATAGATAGATAGATAGATAGATAGATAGATAGATAGATAGATAGATAGATAGATAGATAGATAGACAGATAGACATACAGACAGATAGATAGATAGATAGATAGATAGATAGATAGATAGATAGATGATAGATAGATAGATAGATAGATAGATAGATAGATAGATAGATAGATAGATAGATAGATAGATAGATAGATAGATAGATAGATAGATAGATAGATAGATAGATAGATGGATGGATGGATGGATGGATGGATGGATGGATAGATAGATAGATAGATAGATAGATAGACGGACGGACGGACGGACGGACGGACGGACAGACAGACAGACAGATATATAGATGGATGGATGGATGGATGGATGGATGGATGGATGGATGGATAGATAGATGGATAGATGGATAGGTGGACAGATAGATAGACAGACAGACAGACAGACAGATGGATAGATGGATGGATAGACAGACAGACAGACAGACAGACAGACAGACAGAGAGACAGACAGACAGACAGAAGGAGTCATAGAGGGATACAGATGGTTTAGTTTTTCAGGTCAGAGAAAGCGGTTCTGCATAATTTGACTGATGCCAAGATTAGCGGAGACAGATTAATGACCAGATGGTCAATACGACGCGAGCCATCCATGCAGGCAGCGCTCTTCCGCGACTATAGCTGTGCATCGTCAAGATAAATGTCCTTCTATTGCATGGCATTGTCTTTCCACAACTATTATTCTCCTCTCTGTGGTTCCATTCTGCCGCGCTTTCTGTCTGTCTGTCTGTCTGTCTGTCTGTCTCTGTCTTGTCTGCTGCATTGTTTCCCATCAAGCGTCAGTTCTCTAACGTACAATAAAACGGTACACAGCAGAGCATGCAGACAATACATAAGAGACAATGCACTTCAGAAATTATTCAATTGTTCTTCAGCATCCTATGCTATTCTGTCATATCCCATTATAATGTATTCTAGCTCACTAGGTCTTATAACTAGTCCGTTCTGTGCTCTCTTTTTATGTACACTCGTCGACTGCTGGAGCCGGTTGTGTCAAACGCTGGCCCAAGAGGACTTATGGTCTATTCTCGTATTTGTGTCGTGCTCAGCTTTATAGGCACAGCTCTACAACAGTTCCCCCTTTTTGTCGTCAAGGACAGAACCGGAAGCCTGTAATAAATTCAGTGCCGGTGTCGCGGGATATTCTGTACGCCCCCCCCCCCCTAAAGCTAGAATTAATGCCGGAGATAGAGTATCCGGAGAGATAAACCATTCTATCCCCCCGCGTATCATTACTGAAATGCCCATAATTAATCGATAAATTTAGACTGCAATCAAAATTCAAATTGACTCCAATTGTTCAGAGCAATCTACTCGAATTTAGTTAGTGGTTCTAAGTGTTCTTAAGTGTTCTAGATGTTCTAAGTTCTCTACAAACCAAAGCAAAAGTTAGCTAGTAGGAATAAACACAGCTGTTAGTGGAAATGTTCTAAACAAAGCAAATGGACGTTAATCTCCAAAAATAAACACACACGAAAGGTTTTTTCAACTTCTCCTCATCTGGGGGATACGATTATTAGGGGGTGTTCTATTTCGTGACACCGGCTTTGGATGTAGGCAATAATTATAGGCGAATGTCTAGAGCGGCAGTTTCAAAAGGCAGCAAATTCCGGCAAAGTTTTAAAAAGGTTTAGACGAATAATTAAACGTGCTTTTGATCAGCATTACTAGGTCCTTGCACATCGCGCAAAACTTTCACAGTCCGCCAAAGGCCACCACTGAACCCATTCACACCATCTTGCTATCCTTCTGAGTTGTCACAATCATATTTAGCTTGAATTCCTCTAGATTGCAAACAGAGCTGTCAGAAATGATAAAAAAAACTTTGTTTGGGATCCTCGTATTTGTAACTGCATGGGTAGCAGTAGCCTACTCATTCATACCCTGCGGACGTGGTAGCCTATATAGCCTAAACTTTGACCTCGTGAGTCACCTCTGAGTGCAGATCAATCTACTTTGAATTTTGGAGAGAAAAAATTGTATTAAAGTAAAACCTAGATTGCTAGTTCACCCTGATAAACCATATAATTAACGGTAAGTGTTTGTTCACTCAACAGGTTATAGCCATCATCTCCGTTCTCTTTATCGTCCTGTCGACCATATCTCAGACTCTAAATACTCTCCCTTCCCTTCAGAACCGTGACCGCAACGGAACCGTGACCGACAACGAGCATCTGTCGGCCGTGGAGTCCGCCTGCGTCGGTTGGTTCACGCTTGAGTACGTCTTTCGATTCTGGGCTTCCCCTTCCAAGTGGAAGTTCTTCCGCGGCGCGCTCAACTTCATCGACGTCCTAGCAATACTGCCCTACTACGTCTCGCTCTTCCTCGTCGAGTCCAACCGTAACTCCGACAAGATCCAGAACGTCCGACGAGTCATCCAGATCTTCAGGATAATGCGGATACTTCGGATACTGAAGCTGGCACGTCACTCGACCGGACTTCAATCACTGGGTTACACGCTCCAGCGCAGCTACAAGGAGCTGGGTCTGTTGATGACATTCATCGCTATCGGCATCCTCGTCTTCTCCAGCCTCGCCTACTTCGCCGAAAACGACGAGAACCCGGTCATGTTCGCCAGCATTCCGGCCGCATTCTGGTGGGCGGCGATCACCATGACGACGGTCGGCTACGGCGATGTCTATCCAGTGACCGTGTGGGGGAAGCTGGTCGGCGCCGTCTGCTGTATCTGCGGGGTGCTCGTCATCGCCCTTCCCATTCCCATCATCGTCAACAACTTCGCCGAGTTCTACATGGATCAGATGCGTCGTGAGAAGGCGACGAAGCGCAGGGACGCCCTGGAGCGAGCGAGGAAGAACGGAAGCATCGTGTCCATGAAGAGCCTGAAGGACACGTTCGCCAGGAGCTTGTCGTGCGTCGACCTTGTCCTCACTAGGTCCAAGTCCGAGAACAGCCGCGTGGACAGTCCAACTGCCTTCAAGGAGGGTACCGTCAAGAACGCCTCAAACGGAGATACATCGGCCGCAGGAACACCACCGGGTCTCGGAGTCGTCAGAACCCCGTCGTGGCGCCTCGTTACGAGATCCGATCCCACTCTCAACGCAGATGCTTCGCCGGTAAGTCTTCGTTCTTGCGTATAACGCATTACAATGCGCATACAATGAATGAGAATGGTGGTGGTGGTGGTGGTGGTGGTGGTGGTGGTGGTGGTGGTGGTGGTGGTATTTGCAGTTTAACGTCACTGTGTGGTAACAAAGACCATTAGCGACGCCCTCCTCCTTTATCCAGGCTTGGGACTGGCACTGGCATAAATGAGAATGAAAAGCGCAGAAATGAGAATACAAACCGAATAAATGTTGTAGATGGGATTCCCATTTCAAGTCCAATTCTGAATTCTGCACGAGACTTGACTAAATATGAATGTCAGTGCATGAGTTTGTGCGATGTTTTCGCCCAAGTCAAACAATTTTGGATGCCATGGACGAGTTGAGAACTTGAAGCTAACTGCCGAGTTCCAAATTTATGGTGGGGATTGGTGCACGCTATGCGAAAACCGAGTTTAGATACAAAACGAAGATAGAGCAGTTGTGCTGGCTTTGGTATAGCCTACATAATCCGTGGTAAAAGCCGACCGACCTAATGTGATTAAACTACATGCTCTGCTATGATAGAAACAGGATGAATAAAATATATAATTTATATATATATATATCTAACATAACGGAGATGTAATGATACAGTTCAATGTTCAGATTGACCCAGATGTGCTTTAACTATATATATATATATACATATATTGTATCAATTATTTATATATACTAGTATATATGGGTCTAAGACTCTAAGTATTTATATATATAAGTATTTATATATCTAAGTATTTATATATATATATATAAGTATTTATATATTATATCAATGCCATGCAGCAACGTCAATGCTGGAATGAGAAGGGAAAGACCGCAGGCGTTGGCCTCATGAACTGAAATGTGATTGTCCCAGATTTATCAGGGTTTACGAGCGACCAACAACCAAAGCAGAAGCGCGCACGCATTGAAGAGGAGCAAGCTTTACATTGCGAATGAAAGGGTCGATTTTCTCATACATTTAATATGACTTAGCCTTCACATCATGGTTTATTCATATGGCACAATTCAAGTTGCATAATTATGTAGGTTAGGCCCTTAAGTCTGTTGCGAGAGCAGGCTTAGTACATAATTATAAGTAAAGGATCGTGTTTAGATCCAATACTAATCATTTAGATCCAATACTAATTTCTCCATTTAAGTGGTCACCATTCAACAGACGGTTAAGAATTCCCCGGATAAAATTAGTTACATGTAGGCCTATATTTCATATATTTTTATATTTATATAATAGGGCCTAGGCCTACATGTTATTATAATATAGACCAACTGCACATATCCAGGCTTGACTGTATACACGCTGGTTGCCGATCGAGTAGACCCATTGCAAAGTTTATGATCTGCATGTCTTATGGTTGAAGAGGTATTTAAATCGAAGCTGAAAACTTGAAATATAATTATTACGTAGACCCTATAAGCTAAGTTTTCTCTCCTCTCTCCTCACTTTCATACCAGCAAATACATGTTTATCGCACTCAATAATTTATTATTAGCGGACGCTTTAACTTATAGTTTCTCACGGGTCCCGCTAGCGCACTGGTTAACACAGGCTGCTGGCATGGAGAGCGAGAGGTAACGAGCCCCCAGTGGGCAGTGCGTTTGCAGGCGTTACATTAAAGAAAAACAATTATTATTAGTGGCCTATTCTTGCATAATTAGACTGTAGGCTAAAGACAGATGTTGTTTGAAGGACTTCTCCTAAGAAATCTTTTAGTTCTGCGCAACCCCTTCTTTGCTTTCGCTACTCCATGGTAGGCCTATATAGGCTAAGTCACTCCAAATCAGACGACAGTAACCTTTTCTACTATTTTTATTGCACAAAAGTTCTTCTACAACTACAAAAATCACATAGAACTGCACATTTGGTGTGGAACTGCATGCTAAAAAAGATTTGCAACTTGGTGAACGACCCGAAAATCTGCTAAAAGCCTTACAGTGCTTACACACAGCCAAGCTCAGTCATTTCCATAATAATTAAGATCACTGAGGTCCAGGCCTTAAAATGTGGCTGGACGGTCATGGACGGCGTCCATGCACTTATTTTAAAATCTGAATGCCGTCCTGCCACTTATTGGCCAGCACAACCTGGAAAGGTAAGGGCGTCCAGGCATTTCTTTTTCCACACTTTAAGCACTGCTGAGGTCTAATGCGAAGAGCCATAATTATGTGTTTCAACTTATACTGACCCTGCGTATAGGCTGAGTTGTTGATCTCTGACTTATATCACATTTCGACAGATTGTGCTTATATTATCAGCAGCCTGTTCTAATTTATCTTTCAACGCGTTTTCTCCTAGGCCTACATGTAGGCCTGTGTGTCCATTTCTCGAAACCTTTGCAATTTAATGGTGATTGCAGAAATATAGTTGAAGCTAATCACGCTATAGATTGTATAGTGATGGGTAAGACGTATGGGGTGATCTGGATATATTTGATAGCGTCCTTATGGAGAGTCGCTTCTCAATGAAATCCAGTATGGCATGGTAGTATAGTAGGCTTAATTGTCCTTCTTTCCACAGAAGCATTCGGGATCGATCCATGCATAAAAGGTTACAGAGACCCAAAGGCAGACCGGGCAAGATAATCGGATCGGATAATAATTATTATTAATCAACCCACCTCCCTGGGGCCAGCCGGAGTTTCCCGAGAAATTTTTGGTCCTCCACTCGTCCCACCTTAAACTATGGGCTTGCATTTCGGACAAACACGCACACGTCACACGTGCATTACATGTACATATATAGGCCTCCACCCACATAGCCTACACACATTCTCCATCATAGACATAGATATAATATTATTGCTCATTTTTTATATATGAAACTCCAGACCTGCATCCGACATTGCATGCGCTGGCAGGGCCAACATAGGCAACACAGGTAACGAGGTGCACACTAGTCTCGACAAAGCAACCGATATATTATATTCCTAGAATCTGGCTTGAACGGTCCGCATTAAGAGTCAAAGCTATCAATAATTCAGGCCATCGCATTGCTTAGAGTCATTTGGCTAAAACCCACACACACGTTTGTGGAAAAGCATAAACAATTAAACATGTCTGTCGTCGGTGGGTCTGCCATTGATCGACTGATTAGCGATCAAACATTTTGGATGCGTACATGTAGATCTGTGCCGTTTTTTGTCTTCTCTTGTCCTGTCATGCAGTCGTGCAAAACTATCTTTTTAATAACTATAGTTCTGAGGTTCAAGCAGTGGCGGCGCTAGGGGGGAGCTAGGGGGCTAAGCCCCTCCTACAAGAGGTTCAGCCCCCCCCCTAAAAAAGGGCCATCCGAATTTTTTTACATTGAAATATTCACAATTTTCGGCTGACGACTAAAAGTCGTCAGAAATTTTGGCGGCGAAAATGGAAAATTTTCATGAGATTTCGGTCGATGACTTAAAAAAAAGAAAAAAAGAAAAAAAGGTCGTCAGAAATTTTGGCGGCGAAAATGGAAAATTTTCGTCGCGGGGCTCAGCCCCCCCCCCCGGAACTGAAATATCCTGGCGCCGCCACTGGGTTCAAGTGGCATGCAGTCTGAGACTCGTCAGAGTAGGCTAGACCTATACCTATAGGCCTATTGTTGCGTACAATAATAAGATGACCCGTTTATATGTTAAAAAATATTATTTATCATTTACGTATTTAGTATAGAAGCACTTACATAGCGCCGATTCAAGACTGTCTACTCAGAAGCGCTCCCAATCCAGCCTTGGCTAAATCGGAATGTCTTGAGGCTAGAAATGAACATGGTGATCCCTGAGCATTAGGCGAAGTGCCACAGGAACCCTATTCCAGGTGACCGAGAAAGCACGGCGTTGTCTTGTGGAAGACCGCGAGCGAGGAACAAGAAGCTCCGTCTGAACAGATAAACGAAGGGAACTTAGGCATTGGACATTCATGGTAGAACAGTAAATGTTTTCACATAGGTGAATATCAAATATCAAGGTGCAATAAGAACTAATCAGGACGAATCCATCTGAGTGAAATGGCCACCCGCGAATCTTGGACCTAACAGTTATCGTCGAGGTAACGAATCGAATTGCTCATAGTAGACTATAATCACATGCGTGAATAAAGTTATTCTGACTGCCCTACTCATGTAAATACAATGTAAATACAATGTAAATACAATGTAAATACAATGTAAATACAATGTAAATACAATGCAAATACAATGTAAATGCGTAAAAATGAAACCCTTGGACATTTCTCATTGACACATCAGAGAGAGACTAACGAATTTACCGGAGTAATTGATAGAATTATTATAAGCTTATAGGTAAATGCTGCTTATGCATGCATGCATGTATGCTGCGTCTGTGAATCTGTATGGGTGTATGCATGATTGCATGTAGCCTATGCATAATTTTGATATATGTATACGTATGCATGTATATAGGCATGTATGTATGTATGTATGTATGTATGCATGTATGTATGTATGCAACTATGCATGTATGTATGTATGTATGAATGTATGTATGTATGTTTGTATGTATTGTTTGTTTGTTTGTATGTGCACTTGTTATAGCGCCCCTTCAAGCTCTCTCTACTCAGAGGCGCTCCCGAATGCAGAGCGGACACTGCATCGGAGTTTCACGCCGAAGCGCTGAGCAATTGTGAGTGAAGGACTTGCCCAAGGTCCTTACGCGGCGAGGTGGATTCGAACCTCGAACCTTCCGGCTTCAAGGCGACGACGCCACCACTACACCACCGCGCCCCATTATGTATGTATGTATGTATGTATGTATGTATGTATGTATGTATGTATGTATGTATGTATGTATGTATGTATGTATGTATGTATGTATGTATGTATGTATGTATGTATGTATGTATGCATGCATGCATGTATGTATGAATGAATGTATGTATGTATGTATGTATGTATGTATGTATGTATGTATGTATGTCTGTATGTATGTATGTATGTATGTATGTATGAATGTATGTATGTATGTATGTATGTTTGTATGTATGTATGTATGTATGTATGTATGTATGTATGTATACATGATTCCAATTTCCATGCAATCGCATTTCTGCGTATGTATGTACACTATGCATGCATAGTTGTAAACTCAAGCATATATTATTATACATGTATAATATTATTACGTGTGGGACGCAGGGACGCAAGCTCCTGCGGAGCGACCTTGTGCAAGTTGCTTACCCATCATTGTCTGTGGGGAAGGCAACGGGAAACCACCTCACTCATCTCATCCCCAGGGGCGTAAAGCCAATGAACCTGCCTTCGGGCAGAGCACTATCATCATCATAATATTATTATACATGCATAGGACTACCTATGAGCCTATAGGCTATAGTTGTCCACATAGCCATTTTATCACCAATTGGACAAAAAGCGCTGAGTATAAAATAATCCTTATGCCATGCAGTTAGTCCAATTGGCTATAAATTTCAATTAGACTGTGCATGTTTGTTGTCTCGGATCGTCCAAGATAACAGGTGTGGCTCTGTCTGACATTAATCGCGTGCCAGAGCAAACGTGACCAATTCAACTACGTCTGATTGGTTCATCAATAACTTAATAGAATAATAGTTCTAAATTGCATTTGTTTTTTACCGGTCAATTTGCTTTCAGCATGCAGCGACAAGTTAAATTGTTACTTGCTGTAGCAAGATGAAGGCCCTACGACTTTTACTGCTGCCAGCTAGTGTAGGACCTACGCTAATATCTGGCAGCAGTAAAAGTCTGGTATAATTATAATTATTTTGACTTCACACGATCAGCTCTTAACAGAGTTGAATCGCCACAGATATGGATAGTGCGTGTGTGCGTGTGTGTGTATGTGCGTGCATTCGTGCTTGCTTGTGTGTGTGTGTGTGTGTGTGTGTGTGTATGCGAGCGCGTGTATGTGTGTGTGTGTGTGTGTGTGTGTGTAAGAGAGAGAGAGAGAGAGACAGACAGACAGACAGACAGACAGACAGAGAGACAGAGAGACAGAGAGACAGAGAGAGAGAGGGAGAAATATTGGCCCTTTTAATTTTTTTTAATTTTTTCAGGGGCTTGGTAATTATAACGCATGCGGTTGCACTGGTAATTGGATGTTTAAGGCACTCATCAACGAAAAGATATTAAATATGAATATGCTATTGGTTTTAATAATTATATTATTATTGCGTCGTTTCTCTTTTTATCTCTTGTCGTACAGGCATCTCCAATAAAGCAGCGATTAAGTTTTCCTTCAACAATGTCTAGTAGAACTCGACACTCTGTAGTTCGACGACCGGACATGCCAGCCGAGGTGCCTAAGACGCTCCATGTCACCGGTAAGATACGGTAATCCCAGTCGTAATCTCGAAATATTCTAAAGCTCTACTTAAAAGCTGGCGACTGAGCATCAGCTTATTCACGAGCGCTGCGTCGTGACAAATGCATGGACATCCAAATTGTGGACAATTATTTTCCGTATAATAATTGCAATCCAGTGTATGCAAGTTGCCGCGTTTAACAAGTGATTGCATATAGGCCTATATATATATATATACGGCGCTCTAATTTATTCCACGAAATGAAAAGAAAATTTACCTAAAGTCCTGAACGCAAACATTACGCCCGATAGCGGCCTTACTGGCGGAATAATCAAACTGCCACTAGGCCTATGGTTTGTGGATCGTATCCATCAAATATAGGCCTAGGCCTACTTGTAGTTGCTCCAGCAATATATAGCACTCGAATACGTAGGCCTATATAGGCCTACTACGCGAAGGAGGAAATACAGGTTCCTTAAATTTTTCTTTCTGCTTGAAATGGCAGTAGCGGAATTGCTATCAAAATGCATAGGCCTACCTACATGTAGGCGTTTCAAGTTTTTCAGCCAATATAATAAACATGATCAGTCGGTCAACCAGTTTCAGATGGACTTGCAATGGCAGTTCGCCGCCTGCAGTTGGCTTGTAATAGCTCTAGCAGCAGAATTGCGTTGATGTACTGACAAACTTTTGTACAGCTATGCATATTACACAAAACATGATTTAACTTAATGTTCTTTCATTCGTTCATTCATTCTATGAACGTATATAGCGCCGCTTAACTGCTTAGGGGCACTCCAAGCCTTGTCGCGACAAAAGAAAAAAAGATTTGGGGCAAACAAGTATTGTGGAATTGTTGTTCAAAATCGTGTTCTTCCTCAGCGATTGTTGTAGGCCTGTAAAGGAAAGTCTCGTGTTCTTATCAGCTAGGCCTATAGTTGGTGTAATAAGGCTGCCATATTACATTTATAAAGTAATGCAGCAACTATACATGTAGGCTACTTGTACAATGTAGATAATTATATCTTTTCACAGTCAAATCCACGGATAATGGATCGTTTCGGAACTGGCAGAATACCGTCACAGTAATCAAAGGGACGACGTCAGACGGAGCAGCAAGAGGTGCAGGAGAAGGAAGTCCCTTGCTACCGGCAGCTGCGAGGATCTGTGGCCAGTCTGAACTGGACGCCATGAACGGCATCGACGCCGGTCAGCTGTCGCCTTCCATTCTCCTAGGACTTCCGGTTGAACTGAACCCATCGGCGGCGACGTCCGTCTTCTATCGAAGCAAAGACTCTGGCGGCGAAGGTGAAGGTGAAGGTCGCGTCCTGTCTAAGAGTCCCATCATCGGGTGTGGTCCAGATTCCAGTGTGCGTGGGTACCGAGTTTACCACTACCCGCCCAGCCTCTCCTCCCAACCGAGCTACCTTCAACCACCGGCGGCGACTGAATCGTTTGGGTCGACCGCCCTCCGCCACACGCTCTTCTCAGCGGCGTTCGCCGTCCCTCTGCACACGCTGGAAAAGGCGCTCAGCTCTTCAAAAGCGTCGAAGTTTCTGCCAAGTGGCAAGTCGTCGGAATCTCGACCGCAGCGACTTGGATTCAAGTCCTCGGCAGCGTCCTGCTTCTCGTCGAGGCAGACCGGAAGTGGTCCTCGGTCGCAGCAGAGATTTCGCCTGACGAGGCGAGGCGTGCCGCCTCAGAGGTCCTTCGACGCCGAGGTGGAACATCGAAGAGATGAGCTGACCCAGAAGTGGTCTGAGGCAGGTCGGTGTATCTCGGCGTCCATGTTGGACGTACTGTTGGCTGTGGACCACAGCGACAGACGTAGGAACGGACGTAAGGACACAGACACGTCAACCCCTTCCGCCGACGATCCTGGTCAGGTAATAGACATGCTGGACCCGTTGGATGATGCCCGAACTGGAAAGGGAGGAGGAGGCGGCGGCGGTGGTGCCCGAGGAGCCCGGGGAGGGGACGAGGCGCAAGAAAACGAAATGGAAATGATTGGAAACATCATCAACAATAACACTCCGCATGGCGATTCGCACCTTGCCTACATTGACGACTGATTGCCTACCATTGCCTACCACGTGTTAGCTGTACAGTATACATAGAATTTGGAACAAAAACATAGAACTGTGATGGAAAGAATGCCGCGAAATAACAACTATAAGAGCCTTTGAGTCATCGTGTCGACTATATGCTAAAATTGCATCCATTCCATTACGCTTTGGCATTTCTCTGTATGTATAGTATACCGGTATTTGACAACCACGCTTGAATGAAGATGCCTATAGCAACAGATTTTCTTATCTTTAGGGAATCTTAGACTTCTATTTAAAGTTTCACTTCTTAGCAATTCATATATAGTGATTATAGCTTTGAATCACCGCTGTGCATTTATGCCATTTACACTGTGTTATTGAACTGTAATATGGTCTAAATATATCTAACTGGAGACAAACTGGATGAAGGAAACTATATATATATATATATATATATATATATCTGAAGGAATGAACCCTGCACATACTTACTCCGTTTGAATGATTCAATAATGCATTCTCAAGAAACGGCTGTAACAGTGAACTTAAAATACTATACGACAGGTGACATGGCAAGTGCTCCGGAATAACAATTATGCCCATCACCATTCACAACAATCAGTGAAGCAGATTCTTCAGATTATATACTTTCTGTCGAGAATATCTAGATTAAACTTTAATTAAATGATTGATTAGGCTTTCAGATTCTACCCGTGGCTCCCCCCCATTTGGTTTCAACAGGCCATTAAATAAATGTAGCGGGAGAAAAATGTATGAGAAAAACAGGACATCAGGCGCCCCCATCAAGAGACCGTATGGGACGTGGCCCCCCGTTCGATTTAACCGTTGAAATCGTATCTTCTTTTCTCAAACAATTGGTCGATGACTAAAAAAAGGTCATCAACTTTTTTCGGCGGATGAATTGGCATATTTTTCCCGGAAAATTGGTCGATGACTAAAAATTTTCCCCTGTTCCACCAACAAGACCGAAAATTTTGGCCCCCACCCTTCGAAACGTTCTGGATCCGCCACTGATCCGCGGCACCACCGGATTGAGTAGGCCTAATTTGAGGGGTAAGCCTACATTGACAATACATTTAACAATACAAAACAGCCAAAAGGGATCTTCCTATACATAATTTACCTATATATGATTATCATGGGCGGAGTTTGGTTTCCGTTCTTGGAGGGGCTAAAGCCTTCTTGGGGGGGGCTAAGCCCGGGAAAAGATACCATTTACACGGGGGGAAATGAATCTGGGTCTTCTTGTGGTGCTATAGCCCCCCCCCCACCTAGCCCCTGATAAACTCCGCCCATGATGATTATAGCTAAGGGGCACAGTGCTGAGTGCGTAGAACTGGAAGTAGGACCTAGGTCTTCTTGGACGCCCCTTACTTTTCCAGGCAGCGCTGGCCTGATAATTGGCTGGTGGGCATTCAGATTTGAAAATAGGTGTTCATGGACGCCGTCCAAGACCACCCAGCTACATTTTAAGCCTGGAGGCAAATGAATTAAACTTTTATTATTAGATTCTTATCGTCATTATTATTGAGTTTGTCTGGCTAAATTTTAATATCAAGTCAGCTGCCAAGTCAGCTGTGTTAATAAGTAGCCTAGGCCTATAAGTTCATTAACTGGTTGAGTGCAATGTTGAGAAATCTAGACCTATGCCTATTTAAGTTCTTCGTCGTTTTGCAGCTCAAGTTTATACAAAAAAGTGATGTTGCAACGTTAAAAGTGATGTTGGAACGTTAAAAGTGATGTTGCAACGTCAAAAGTGATGTTTCAACGTTAAAAGTGATGTTGCAACGTTAGTTGTGATATAGGCTATATTAATCGTAATTATATGGGTCGTTGTTGGCATTAGAAGTTCGCCCTTTTGATTGTCGCCCTTTTGTTGGGTGACTTGGGTCGCCTTCTGATCGGCGCTCGTTCGAGCAGTCGCCTTAATTTATGATCGGCGCCCTTTTGAAGTCGCCCTTTTGATAGCTAGGATATATCCGCCTACAAGGACATATGTAGCCTAATTATATCACGTATGATACACGGCATATATTTCCATAGGCTAGGCCACTCTAGACCTAAGATTAAAGTAATTAATGGTTGCTATTGCTTCTTTGCAGAAATTTGACACACATTAATTGTTGATGACCATGCATTGACCAAGTAAAATCATTAAAGTGAACGAACAAGTAAAACTAAAATTCAAACTGAAGAAATTAAAGCTAAAACTGAGATGTGTCTGCCTCTAGCAATTAAAACAAAAACAATTGACTTAATTGACTATAAGTAACTAAAACTAAAACTACTAAAATTAAACACCATGCATGGATCTGCCTGCGTTCGGCATAATAATAATTGGTCCCATCATTTGCCTGCATTGGTCCCTCCCTATGGAGTCATCAGTTCGCTCTGTCACCCTCTCTGCAGCTGGTAGCTAGGCTATATAGTCTTTCGCCATCTTTCTCTCCTCTAATAAAAATTATTAACCTAGTTCTTTTTTCTCTCGGGGTTGCACACACTGGGAGTGGGATCACTTCTGAAAGACTTGCTGCGAGAAGCGCTTTATAAGTGATCAGATACAATACAATACAATACAATACAATACAGATTATACAATACAATCTGAAACTTAAAATTACTAAGAAAATTAATGAAGGCAAACTATAAAGAGCCTACTCGATCAGCACGCTCCTGGTCCTCGATCCACCGTAGCCTATGCAACACCGCACTTCTCTGTCGCGGACCCGGAAGTTGAAACGTACGTAGGCCTCCGTCAATTGAAGCTGCGTCTGCTACCAAAATGGACAAATTTCTCGCCACTTTACTCGCCCATTAAACAATGCTCTTTCTATTAACTGAAATAGCTATTTCTATTAACTGAAACTATTACTGAAATAGTAAAATAATTGGAAAGTGTTTGACAGTTAACTGCAACTGAGACTTGGAAATGCTGAATAAATATAGCCTAGGTATAGGCCTAACAGAGACCGGAAAAAAACTGCATGACTAAATAATTATCACAAAGCGTTCAGTTCAAAGTGAAATATGAGTATATATAAATTATTCCTCACATGCTTTATGAGTTACCACCCATCAGGTGCCGCCAGGGCTTAAAGTGTGCCTGCTCGGTCATGGACGGCGTCCATGCACTTGTTTTAAAATCTGAACACCGTCTATAGCCACTTAATGGCGAGACTACATGTAGAAAAATCAGGGGCGTCCATGCAGGCACTTCTTCTGGAGAGGTAAGGGGCGTCCATGCATGCACTTATTTTCCCACACTTTAGGCACTGGGTGCCGCAACAGTTGCAATGCGAATCGGTTTGGCTGAGGACCGACAGCTGCATGCAGTGGCCAGGAACGACTTCCACCGTTCCACGTCCTTTGAACTCTTTTCTCGCCAAAGAACAACCGTCATCCAGGTATATATTCGTTTAATCAGATTATCAGAAATCAGGTTGACAAGCCGCAACACAGTTACAAGATGAACAGAAAAATAGTTAAATATGAAAAATAAAAATAAAAAAATAAAATGTTTGTACATTGTTCAAGAGTTGCTTTATTTGTTAATTATTTTTAAACTAATCGCTTATTTTTTATCATTTGCATTCAGCTATTGTAAAGTACTCTAGAGTACTCTTTACAATAGATTAGTTTAAAATGGCGGTTTGCCAACCTGTTTTTGCTCATTCAATCATGTCCTGAGGAACCTTTTTCCACCTCTTACAAAAACCACCTATAACTTGCGACCTAGACCACATCCCTTTGTTCTACCAGTTAAAGATGTTAGAAACTTTATTCCGAGGGTTCTCTTTGACACCCATTAATGACATTGTTATTTGCACATTATTTTGCTGTTTACTTTTAAAGTGTATTGACATGTAACTGGGTGCGGTGTGTCACCCTGATTTGTCTAATTAAACGAAGATTAATAATTAAACGAATATACATACATACTTACTTAGTAGGCTATAATTTTATCTGGGCGATGACATCGATATTAATAGTCTAAATATAAATATCGATGGGCGATGAACGCAATGTTTTTCAATGAATATTAATATTGGCGCATGCGTAGTGGCAAGGAATGGATAATGAGTTTGCATTTAGAAAACAGCTTTGCGGACACAAGGACACGAGACTCCCTATGAAAATGTTATGTGCTATTAGATAATTTTAATAAAAGGTTTCTTTAATTTTATTTATAGAATGAAAGTGTAGGTAAATATTGAAAGATAATGGCTACTCTTCGGCTGCCTCCGTTGCCGTCCATTCGGGAGATTATACGTCTGTATAAGTTGCGTGCTAAGAAGCAGCTCTCGCAAAACTTTCTTCTCGATCACAACCTTTCGCGCAAGATAGTAAGATCCGCTGGAAAGCTGCACGAGAGTTATGTCTGTGAAGTCGGTCCTGGACCAGGAGGCATCACTCGAGCTATTCTAGAGGCCGGGGTCAAGCAGCTTGCCGTGGTTGAGAAAGACAGTCGCTTCTTGCCAAGTCTTGAGGTTTTATATTAAAACAAATAATTATAAAGTTTGCTTATCAGCTAAAGTCTTCAAATAAACACACTTTTGCCAATTTTGCGATTACTTTTTTTTATCTCCTTCCACCCAATTTTCTTTTGTTTCATTACGATTTCTGTTTGTGTTTTAGCCAAGGATCATCGTGTGTACAAGACCCAGATGATGCCCCTTGGAATGAGTAGGGATCTTGAAGTGGCGCTATATAATATCTGATTAATTGAATGCAAGTATTGGTAATTGAGGCATGGCTTTAAAAAACAGCATTGCGGACCTTTTTTACTGCGATTGAGTGAAATAAGTTGATTCATCAATGTAGCCGTTGCCTGTCTATTTGCAGTCTGAATAGCACTCAGCGTGCAGAAAGGTAACATGAATAAATTCTCAGATCTTGTAAATTAAAGTTAAAGTCAATACTTTAATTACACTTCAATGTGTGTTTTTGTTTTTCAGCTGTTAAATGAAGCTTCAAATGGAGTCATGCAAATACACCATGATGATATCCTGCGATTTAACTTGGATAAAGTATTTCCAGAAGAACTCGGAGCCGATTGGTCAGCTCCACCTCCAAACCTACACATCATTGGCAACTTGCCTTTCAGTGTATCAACACCTCTGATCATCCACTGGCTCAAGGACATCTCAACTCGTGAGGGTGCTTGGTCGAGGGGACGGGTCCAGTTGACGTTGACCTTTCAGAAAGAAGTTGCAGAACGCATGGTTGCATCCGCGATGAAATCGGGACGTTGTCGGTTATCTGTGATGTGCCAGAACTGGTGCCATGTGCAGCATCGGTTCTCAATACCCGGTCGGGCTTTTGTGCCAGCGCCAGATGTTGATGTCAGTGTTGTTCATTTTACGCCACGTATTGAGCCAGCTATAGACCTACCGTTCGGTCTTGTGGAGAAGCTGCTGCGACACGTATTTCATTATCGGCAGAAGATGTGCAAACGAGGTTTACAGTACGTGCAGTTCAGTCAGTCTTTTTAAAATGGCTAGATCACATAAAAATTTTCTAATTGTAATTAAGTGTAATTTAAGATATATTTTATGGCAGTAGAGGTGATAGAAGTTGAGCAGAAATATTTTTATTTAATTCTCCATTTGATATAGTGCACCTTCAAGCTGTCTACTCAGAGGTGCTTCTTACTACAACACGGACACTGCGTCAGAGTTTCACGCCGAAGCGCCTGAGCAATTGCAAGTGAAGGACTTGCTCAAGGTCCTTACATGGCGACTTGAGGTGGATTCGAACCTGCAACCCTCTGGCTACAATGCAATGAACTTACCCAATACACCACCGTGCCCCACATGTATGCCATGTACTTCGTACTTCCCATATCTCCCTCTGGATAATATATAAATCGTCAATGGGCCACTTGTGAGTTGCATGAACTTCAAAATCCAATTTAGAGTTAATGGCAGAAAGGTGTCAGCTTGCAGATGAAATCACAGTTTTTTTCAGTCTGCCACTATGACTGCGCATTATTTCTATTAACTTCCAGGAACTAAAAAATTGGTTATTTGTGATGTGGAGTCTCAAAATCTGTCACTTGTCACTTCCTAGATAGAGTTACTGCGCTAGAAGCTGAAATAGTCAAGAATATGGAATATTCTTCAATTTGGCAGATGGCTATGAAATCACCATATTTTGTAAAGTGGTAAAGCGATTTTGATACCGTTTCAATTATTTGATTCAGAATATATTCCTTTTTAAGCCCCAAAATTGCAGAATTATCCATTAGTGGTTTGTGAGGATTTTGATGACACGAATATTCAGAAACTTTTTCAGTAACTTTTTATTTGATTTTTTCACTCTAAACTAATGAAGGAATCAAATGTGTATATAACTTCTGTTAGAAAAAGATATTTTCATTCTGTAAGAAGTATTTTAAAGCAGACCCATTGTAGCGTATGCATGACTGAATAAAAAGGTCAGAAAACGACATGTGACAGGTTTTGAGCTCTCTGTCACATTTATTTCAGAAAGCGACATGTGACAGGTTTTGAGCTCTCTGTCACATTTATTTCCATCACAGATTGATAACATAAGTACTCTTGCTTAAAAGCTGTTACCTGTCTCGTCCCACTATATGGCTTCATAGGGTGGGAAGTTAATTTGCTCTTTCTCTTGGTCGCATAATTCACTGCCTAGGTGTCACCCTTTATTTGGACACCTGTTCGTCCAGCTGTCTACCTTGAGGTCTAATGACATGCAAACAGTTCGTACGCTTGTAGCAAGATTGAATTCAGTAAAAAATTCAGTTTACTTGTTGGGTCAACCATATCTTTTATGTTGTTAGATTATTTTCTGATATCAAACTGGTTTTAAATAAGCATAAACAGCATTATCAGTTGTTGTTTTTTTGATTACAGAACACTTTTTCCTCCGGACAGCCCGCATCTGACGAGACAAATACTCGAACTTGCTGACATTCATCCAGATTCAAGGTCCTTTTCACTTGGCATGGAAGATTTTAACAGACTCTGTCATGCATACAAACGTATGTGTGATGAAAATCCTGGCCTGTTTGAATTTGACTATAGGACATCAGAAAATGCTCAGTGGTGGCGCAAGTCCCTTCAACCACTTGATGTCTGAGATGTCTATGTGCATAAATAGGCATTAAAAACTGTTGCTAGAGTGTTGTAGATTATTTGTCACTTTTGATAACCTATTTGTTTGTGCATTTGGTTGCAAACAATAAAAATGCCACCATGTAAAAATGATGCTACAGGATGAATTCTGTTCAGTGTTACGCTTGTGTTCCTGTTCTAGTTCGGAGAAAGCAAATTTGTGAGAGACAGCACTGTTGAAGTCTGTTGATCGCTAGCGAACGTTACTTTTGCCATGGTTCTTGCGCTAAATACATCGGTTTGTGGTACTGCATCGTTGGTTTGGCCCCTGCCTATGTCATGGAGTTTTGCCACTCCACACAAAGACATCCGTACCGCCGTTCCCTACGCTTGTCTGTGCAGGGCGAACTTATTGTCCCCTCTGTTGCTGGCCTTGTGGTCTGGAATGGGCGATCTCCATGCCTGCTGCCAAGTGTCCCCTTTTGCATGTTCTATCGCAACGTTGAAACTCTTCTTTAGCCGACGCTGGATTGGAAGTGCTCCAGAGTAGCAACATTGAATGGGTGCTGTATAAATCCTCGTAATAAATCTATAGCTTGGATAAATGTTACGTTGACCATCTAATTTGTGCAAATGATGGGGTTTATGGTGCGGAGTGGTGTAAGTCACAGACGAGTGTGTACTGAAGTGTATGGGAAACCAATGCAGCTTGTCATTAAAGGGTTAAAGACCTATATAACTAATTTGTAATAACCTTTAATGGAGTTTGAATGTTATGTCCTTTTCGTAATATTACTATTAATCTGTTTTATGCTAAACCTTGGATGCAGCCAATTGTGTCTTTACCATTAAAACATGCGGTAACCAAAATGTAGTTTATTTGGAATTGTAATCAGTAATTACTTTTTAAGTTTACAGAGTAACTCAGGACAGTGGCACTATGCTGTATACATTATAATAGCTATGGAACATTGCAAGACCTTTGAGGTACCACTGCATTTTTAGGAAAGTAAGAAGTCATTCAGTCTTTAAAATTTGTTATATTCTCAATTCAATACAGTTAACTGAAACAAACTGGGTCCAATTCATACTTAACACTGTCAAAATGAGTATCTGAACCCAGCTAATGAAACACTTAGTAACAGCCCCAGATTGGTAAAATACAATACAGAGCCAAACAAAATGTCATTTACAAATGGTGACAGTGCTGCCACGGTTGACAACTCTTTTCTTCAGTTTTCAGTCCTTCACTCTTCAAGTCTTAAATTAAACAATGACTACAACAAAGTTAAAAAATTATAACTTCTGACAACAGCATAGTCACCTGATAATTGCGTCAGCACAGCAGTGACAAAATATGCAATTGTTTCATTCACGCCATTTCAGTGACTTCAATGGCAACCCCATTCAGTCTTCAAGTTATGAGAAAGCCTAATTCTGAGTTAATAGCCATAAGAAAGAAGCTATCTGACAGACAAGTACTATTTGCTGTGAGAATGGAAAAAGAGCTTGCACATTTAAGCTATTAATAAGTTAGGCCTACTGAAAAATGCTCTGAACTTCATGGTGTAAAATATTTGAAAATTACCTGATTATTACTGCCTTTTATGAGCTAATACAGTATACATGGTAGTTTCCATGGATGAAATAGCTCTGGAACACAGGAAACTAGACAACAGGTAGGCCACCTGTTATTTTGGTGCCGTCCATGTTATTTCGTACGCACGGAAGTGGTCACAAAATTTTGGCGATTTGTGTACGGATGCGTACGGGGAATGGGGTCTTAGCAGAATGTACGTACATAAAATAAATGTCTAATTATGGTGTTCACATTGACCTATTTAAAACTATTATCCTATGGTCATCCATCCGATGGCATTTGACTACATTAAAATTATATTCTGTTAAGATCTAAACAGTAAACCATAACAGTTAACAAACTTCAGCTAACAAATATGATGTTTAACAAAAGTAAATAGTAGCCTATGGTAAAATACATGTTTCATAGATGACTAGCCTAAGTTGTATTATGGGAGGTAGAGAAGTTTATCTGTACGTAAACATTGGGGGTCAACAAAATGTACAGATGTGTACAGGAGAGTGGGTCGAAAATACGATATTGGCACAATATATAGATAGCCTCTAACTGTTTGCCACTATTTTCCACTGTAAAGTTAACCTTCGATAGTATTATTATTATTATTATATTCGTTTAATGGTAACAAAAACTGATAGACACACCGCTATCAGGTACAAAGAGCAGTTGATGAAATACAATATAATACCTATAGAATGTCTTTAGGCTAGTGGATGTTAATCAACATTTTAAACAATTTCACAGTTCTTGATAGAGCGGTTTCAAACAAAATTAATTTGCAAACCTATACAAAAGTTAAATTTGCCAACAGAAGCAACATAAAAATATCAAGGCTGACCACAATGTCGGTCAGCCAACACCATCCACTAGATTAAACTCAAACTTCTTTGTTAAACTTGGGCTGTCATTTGTTGTGACTTTTCTGACAACAAACGCACAGAGACGAACCGAAAACTACTGTACAAATTCTTACAATAAAATACTAGGCTACTTTCCCAATTCTGAACAAATACACGTAATGTACACACTACACAGAATTACACATAGCAGCATAGAAAAGCAGCATTTATATGTATGTATGTATATATGTTGGCAGTGATTTAATTTAACCCTTTAACAATGAGTGTATATGTATGGGAAAATGTATGGAAACCTATGCAACTCATCATTAAAGGGTCAATGATTTGTGTGAGGTATTTAAGTTGGTCACATATCTCATCTCTGTACCTGAATTAGTACCCTGCCACTCAATGAGGTTGATGTCATTCTAGTGGGAAGGTTTGCGCAATGCAACAACAGCACCGACATCTAAAATTCTAGGCACTGCTTTGTCCAATGGGTGACACTCCAAATTCTAGGCAGACTCTTTGTCCTGTGGGTGGGTTGGACAAAATTTCTGTGCTACCTTAAGTGCACACATCTTAAGGCAATTTCAAAGCTCCCTGTCTGTAATAAATTATTTGATGCTTCTTTAAGTCTGCTCAATTGTCAAGAATGCTCTACAAATCTTAAGTCCATGGGCGAAGTTTGGTTTGCGTTTTGGGGGAGGGGGGCTAAAAACTTGGTCCAGAAGGCGTGGCGCCGAAAAAAAATTTTGGCCTGGAAAAAAGTTGACTTTTTTAGTCATCGGTTGGAAGTCCTTGGGGGAGCTAAGCCCCCCAAAAATATACCATTTACACAGTAAAAACATGACTATGGGGCTTGTTGGGGGGTCTTTAGCCCCCCTAGCCCCTGATAAACTCCGCCCATGCTTGGCTCAAATGTATTTTGCTGAAGGCTGTAAGCACTTGTGCTTTATTCATTCGGAAATTTCATTTGGAAATGTTTACACAAATGTTTTCAACAAGGTACTCAGTCTAATAATAACTATTGTCAGGCAAATGTTAGTTTAAATGTAGCTAACAATAAATTAATTGCTTGGAGACTTTCACATTTTACATAAAAAATTTATGTAGAAATTTAAACACTCAGAAGCTGATCGCTGAAAACTGTCACCCAGCTTACGATCAGTGATAATATACAGCCATGCAATATCTCAGTACAAAAAGATGCAATTGAAATAATTCATTATTGAAAAGGTCAATATGTACTGTAGGCATGTTACACCCTGTATACAAGGCCTATTTCAAGGTTACCATCGTAGTAGGCATATGGCTTCGAGTTTCTATTTTTGCATCTGCTTGTTTTTGTTTCACACCTTGGTATAATCCTGGTTGCAACCTGTTTACAATTTTTCAATTAATACAGGTGCCATGCTCTAGAAATTTTCATGTTATACACTTCCACCAAATATGCCAAGCAATTCTCTATACGGTTAAATTTTCGTATACAGTTGTGTCTAATTCAGAGATGTACAAGAGCTGGCCCTTTTAGGCAATTTCTGGTTTGTGCACAATGTTTTTCTGACCTGCAGAGCCATGTCTTAAGACTACACAATTTGAGACATAAGTTAAAATTTGTCATTAATGAGTTCTTTATGTGCAACACATAGAAACTAGAATATACTACCCTCGGGCTTAAGGTTTATCGAGATTTAACTGATGTTCGTCACTGAAAATTAACATTAAACTAAAAATTTGACAAGCCTTACCTGCCTATGCTGAAAATGTGCCATATCATTTTTAACTAAATTGCAATAATTTTGGTGCTCATCAAGCTCCTTCCAGACGTCTAACACCCCCCCCCCACCACCTTGGACACTCTGACCCACCACTTCAAAAATATTGCCCTTGTCTCACCATTGAAAAAGGTTTGACATGCCTGGTGAACCGTTTTTTTAGCACTGAATGCCATAAACTTGCATTATTTTTTCTCAGTGTTTTGGCATTTAACATTTCTAAAGAATGGATATCAAGAGTGGTAATAGTTTTCTGTTTTACAATTTTTTCCTTTCAAGATTTCACTATTCCATGCAATTGAGCACTAACTCAAGGTATCTACATGCTTTATCGAGCTATGTTTGGAATGTAGAATTGTTCCAATTTTCCTGCCGACGTTGGAAAATATCCACATTTTACACACTCTTGCATGTTGCCACATAGTGTGGCCCTTGGGCTGCTAACTGTTACATCAATTGACAACTTAAGTTTGGGATAAAACATGCTGTTGTTCAATCTTAGACTGAAATAAAAATAAATCAGATCAATAAATCACACGAATTTCAAACAAACAAACCGATTAGAACACATTTCAATCCTGGTTGATTTGAAATTCTGGGATTATAGAAAGATGTACTCTGCAGTAGATGATTTTCCTACTGGAATTTTACCAAATAATTATATTTCCAAAATGATGACCAAATAATATTTCCAAAATGATCTTCAGGATATCTGTAATCCCCACTTAATCAATCAGCAGTTACACTGTAAATGATTGGCAGAGTTATGTTACGGACTCCAGCCAATCATTCAAGGCTACTTATATATAATTTGTAAACAACCATAATCATAAATACGATGATTGAAGTGAGTCATGAATTCATGGCAAAACCGGTAGTTCTGAATCCTGTTGAGCAGAGTAGAGTTGTGTAAGATATTCCAAGATGTGGCAGTTGTTGCACTGACCTGGCATCCCAGGGACACCTTGTCTGCCTGGGATTCCTGGTGTGCCTGACGCTCCTGGAAGACCTCGAGGCCCTGTTGACCCTGGAAACCCTTGCCCCGATTCACCTGGCGGTCCTAAACGTAACAACGTTGCTGAACAGTCAATTTAAGCTTCACCTGTGTTACTTTATATTACTTGCAACTAATTTTTTTCACAAGGCTTGATTCATCTGCTCTTTTCCCCTTTCTATTTGGTTTAAATTTGGATTGCACAGCACTGTTATAAAAAAAGATGTACTAGGGAAATTTAATTATGATAGTTTCTACCGGGACAGTGTGTAGGCCTACTGTCTAGTAGATAAAAAATGCAGTCAGTTTAGAATTAAACAAAGCTGCAGTTTCAAATACATTCTAGATGTGGTCTGATATTCACATCGCATTTCCAGCCACACTGAAAACTCTAAAGTCTTTGTAACAACACATTTTCCAATGTAACATTATTAGAGTTAAGGATTATATGAAAAGCAGTTCAGCTAGAGAAAAGGAACTGTGCAACCTGATCTGAACTTCATTCTAGTATAGTACAGTAGGCCTATTCAGTTTAGCATAATTACTATACGGTCATCATTACCAGGTTGTCCAGGCGCCCCAGGTGGACCATCTTCTCCAATTCCAGCAGGACCTCGTGCTCCTTTACTTCCAGCGTCACCTGAATATAATTATTACTGTCAGTTTGAAACGGAATACTTCAAAATTGATAGTTATGTAATTCAAATAATAAAATGCGAAAAATAAAATGTACTTTTGCATTTCCCACTTACCAGAATATGACAAAACATGATATTTGCAGAGAATGAGTTGATTGTCATGTCGAGAGTGCCTCTGAATAGTTTCTAGTGTAGTGACACCAGTATATAAATTAAATTTGCAATTACAATTAAAATGCTATTAAATCACTGCTATTTTTTTTAAAATTCATTGTAACACTAACTGGGGTTAATAGCATTGTGATCAACCTTAAGCTAGCGATAAAACCATTGATTGATTTACTAATATATTTTGTAATGTTCAAGTATTGCTGGCAATGTTTCTAACCTCTGGATCCTGGTGGACCGGGTGGCCCAAGAGGTCCAGGGAGTCCTGAATAACCCCGCTCCCCTGGTAAACCTTGTTGTCCAGGATCACCTAAAACAGTATATCACTGAAACTTTATTAATTACGAAAGACTTAAGTTATCTTAAATTATATTAATTCAGCATAATTAAAGTTAAAAAACATCTCATGAGCAAATAAAAATAAATAGCTAACCATTTTCAGAACTTGAGCTTTGTCAACGGGAGTCAATCTTAGCAGACTGTGAAATTACTGTTACTAGTTATCAAGGATAAAATTAAAATTCTATGCTTGCTTGATACGGACATTTTTCTGCTAGCTCTTGCTAGAGAACTTGACACTTCCCGAAGCCCTATTGCCAATACTACAAATTAACAGATAATAGCCATCTGCTTTAGTCAGATGTCTTCCAATATCGAAGTATTTTTCCTTCAAGACTTTAACTGTTAACTATTGTCTCACCCGGAATGCCTTGGTGGCCGCGTGGTCCAGGTTTGCCTGGCCTTCCGACCCCTGGTTGCCCAGGAGGTCCTTGCAGATTGTGGACCATCTCTTCCAACCTCTCTAAATTATTATAAACAAATGAAGAAACCATAAGTAATGATGCTCTGAAGTTGAATAATTTATATCAACACCTTTAATCACAACAGTAAATCTACAAAGCTAGAGAAAATTACTTTTGGCCAATCTTAAATTCTACCATAAAGTCGATGATAAAGATAAGTGCAAAATGTCTACCATATTAATGAATATATTGCTACATTGTTAATTAGCTTGTGTTGTATTCTTTCATACACTTTAACTATAATAACCAGTAAATAATAATAAATCAGAAATTTAGAAATTAATAATAAGAAATGGCATATAGAGCAAAACAGCCAACAGAAGTTAAAATATTTTTTAAAACACGAGTAAAGTTTGCCAATTCAAATAATATATTATTGTTAATATATTATTGTAGCTCTAGCCAAACAATAAAAGATGCATTTGTCTTGTGGCGGAAAAATACGAACGACACCACGACGTAGGAATGACCTCTCTGAAGACGCCCAAGCTTCCGTGTAACCAGGATAGCGGAAGTGGAAGGACGCGTGTCGTTTCAGGGGGGTGGAAACGTAAGTCCGCCTCCGGGGTATTTCGAAGGAAAGGTGGGGCACTTCCGGTCGCTCCGCCCGTAGAGAACACCACGACGTTCGAATGAAGACACGATATTTATTCTCACAACGACAAACTGTCACACGGTCGCTATATCGTCCGTCGGTCCACTACTCGTCCGCTGTACGTCATGGACTAACTGCCTCGCTGATTCGTCGACGACTACGTCACCACGTATGACTCTCTCGGACGGATTCGATGACAGGATCGAAGACTGTCTTGATCACTCGAAGACTATCTCTGCGTACGATGACTCCGTCGATGACTGACTATCACTAGAACACAGCCCCTTATATACACTACCCGGGGGTAGGCGTGGCCAAAGTAACGCGGGAACGAAAAGGCAGGCTAGCCTTTAAAGCAATGTTATTCAAGTTAACTAAAACTAAAACTGAATTGAAGTTAACTGAAAAGTTCCATTTGAGTTAACTGAGACTAAAACTAAAACTGAAAAGTTCTGAAAACTGAAACTAAAACTAAACTGAAAAGATCAAAACTTAAACTAAAACTAAACTTGAAAGTTGAAAACTGAATTAATTTTTGCGTGGCGCTCAAACCAAATGGCAGAAATGTTTGCATCTGTTAGCAGCGCACGGTCTGAATGGCGCAGATGTTTGACTGAGCAATAGCTGCAATATGTGGCAAGCAAACATCCGATCTAACCCTTTCTCTATCGGCTTTCTCTATAGCGGTCAGTCTATTGTAAAATGCGGTCAACCATGAAGATCGGCTGTGGGCCTGTGATGTGTATAACTAATTAATTTGATAACAAAGTTAAACAGTCTGACATTGATTAGTTATTGTTACGGATGGCTGGGCACCGCCGCCCCGGCCGAAGTTAGTTACAGGCCTATTTGAAGCTTGGTCCGTGTAGTGGAAGAGTATGAATATTTGAACTTCAGCCTGTTTACACAGGTCTACGGATCACATGCACATGTCTATATAGCCTACAATTATGCATGCAAGGTTCTTTCAATACACGATCTTGATATACTTGTATACATAGCCTACCTATGAGGATTCAATGACCACGAAATAATTATGTTTGAAATCAGTTTCATGTTTGACACCTCAATGGACTTGTCCATGGCAGAGGACACAGGCTAGATACATCAAGCATGTTATTGATCAGGATGTTTATAGATAGGACAAATGGAGATGGAAATAGACGACGTGTCTGTTGGTTGCGATGATGATGGTGACAGTGATGATGGAATGGGTTAATTAATTCCATGAGACACATTAGACATGGACACAAAGAATGCTGAACTAGATCAAATGTCTGTTGGTCTTCAAAATTCAATGCTAAGAATTTTCGGTGCAATCTATTATGACTTTCTTACTAATTTTGTCGTATAGTTTGGCACAGAGTTTTTGTAATTAGTATTTAAAACACTTTTCCAAGCCAAGTATTTTATACTTGTAGCCTACTTTTAATGCTTTTGTAATAAAGTGTTTTTAATTGTATTTTAAATACTTTTCTGATCAAGTATTAATATACTTATACTCGAAATACTTTTTAAAACTATTTTCCTTATGACTGACCCTATACACAGAATTCAGCAGTACGGACAGAATTACTATTAGTAAGCTTGATTTAAGTTTCTGCGCCAGGATTGCAGGCAAATGTTGAAAAAGTTTTTAGTTTGTGAGGTTTCAGTGCTCTGAAATTAAATCGGATTAGTGTTCCTTTTGAGCGATGAGTGTTTTTGATACTAAACATGTAGTTGAATGCTTCAAACTGCAGCTCAATTACATGAAAATATGAATTTATGTAAATGTATTGCTCTTGCTAATAAAAATGAACGTCAGTAATAAAAAATTCAATTCCTTCTGTTGAAGGTTTACAAAAACTTAATTAAAACTGAAAAGTTATGAAAACTGAAACTAAAACTAAAACTGAAAAGATTTGAAAACTTAAACTAAAACTAAACTGAAAAGTTAAAACAAAACTAAGACTAAAACTGAAACTGAAAAGTAAATTGAAACTTAAATAACACTGCTTTAAAGAGGCAGGCCAGCCTTCTGAAAGAGGCAGGCTAGCCTTTAAAGAGGCAGGCTAGCCTTCTAAAAGAGGCAGGCTAGCCTTTAAAGAGGCAGGCTAGCCTTCTAAAAGAGGCAGGCCAGCCTTCTGAAAGAGGCAGGCTAGCCTTTAAAGAGGCAGGCTAGCCTTCTAAAAGAGGCAGGCCAGCCTTCTGAAAGAGGCAGGCCATCGCGCGGGAAACTAGAGGCACTAGAGGACCAAAAGGCAAGCGGCCTCAAAAGAGGCAGGCTAGAGCGCGGGAAACATGAAGCACGTGCAGTTCAGAGTACGGGAGGCCTCGAAAAGAGGCAGGCTGGAGCGCGGGAAACGGACAACAGGAGAAGGCAGAAGAGGCAGGTAGCGCTAAAGAAAATGGGGAGGGTCCCTTCCCCAATTTCGCTACAATCCTCCGCCCTCCACGGTAAAAAATGTCCTCATTTTTTCGTTTACGCTCCCACGGGGACAGTCCAAGGTCTCGCAGTCCAACCTACGTCCACATAGT
The DNA here is from genome assembly GCA_949752735.1 of Lumbricus terrestris. Taxonomy (NCBI): domain Eukaryota; kingdom Metazoa; phylum Annelida; class Clitellata; order Crassiclitellata; family Lumbricidae; genus Lumbricus; species Lumbricus terrestris. The sequence goes on along the minus strand of OX457044.1, from coordinate 35,538,367 downwards.
CGGTAACACATACAAGAACATCGGTCCCACACGGGACAACAAAAACGATCCTTAACTATGCGTTTAGTACAACAGGCAACGTTGCGCCTTAATTAATCACAATGCCCTTCAATTCACGAAGAAATTATGCAATGTCCTTTGCGACATAATTACTCAATGTCTTTCACTTCGCAGCAAACTAAGCAATGTCTCTCAATTCACGACAACGTTACGCACTGTTCTTCAGTACGACAGCAATATGCAGTGTTCTTTAGTCCATGACAAAGTTACGCAGTGTCTTTCATTTCACGACGACAATAGTTAATATCTTTAAGGCACAAAACACGACCCACCAAGGCCAACTACTTCTTAACTAGTCCAGTCCTAAACGAAAGACTGTAACACAACACGATTCGTCTCATACAAGACAACACTTAAGCCGAAAGCGGCAACACTAACTAGTCAGCAATTAAGCTCACAGAAACTCGTTCCACCGGAACAACAATTGAACAGAACACTCTCAAACAACGAAGTTAACCGTTTCTAACCTCGTAACCGTTCAAGCGTCTTCACTGGAAAGGGAAATGGCGTCGGGGCTGCGTTGGCCCGGCGGCAAAGGGGAATCATCCGACTCCGACGGCACGTAGTCGGGGTCATTGGGGTCGTCGTTTCCCGATGAGGAGGAGGGTTCGCTGGTCAGATCGACGACGGGTTCTTCATCGTCCATCGGAGGATCCATCGGGTCGAAGATCGGGTTGCTGATCAAATCATAGTAGAGCCACCTCTCGTCAACGTCTGGTGCGGAGGGAGGAGGAGGCGGAGTGCAGGGGCGCACCATTGCGACCCCGCGCGGGCGCACGGTCCCGATGCGTCCAGTTTGGAAAGCGATCTCCGCGACAGAAGCCGGAAATTGAGGGTAGGTCAGCCGTACGCGGGTCAGAAATTGTTCCAGATCGAGAAACAACCCCGGGCTGTCGGCCATGCGATAAACCGCACGCACTTCCGCTTCGGTGGGCGCTGCAGCCAACGGTTCAGCAGGGGGCGCCAAGACTTCCCCGTCGTCGGGAGGTCGGATGGCGTCGACCAGAGCCAGCAGGGCTTCCGCTTCCGGTCCGGGCGATAGCAGAGACGGGGACGCCGGCGGGTCGCCTTCCGTCAACGCCTGCGTTCCGATCACTTCCCGTTCCTCCGGTGCAGCAACGTCAATCGGCATCAAGTAGTCCAGCAGGTCGTCCAACTCCGGCCCTTCCATCAACTCTTCCAGCACGACCCCTTCCGGGAGGAAGTCCATAGCTTCGGTCGACCCGGTCGCTTCCACGGTAGAGGGTGCCTCCGTCGAGGTCGACGGCGATTCGCTTACTTGGATTCGTCGCACGCAAGCTTTCTTCGGTCGGCTGCGTCCGTGCGTCTTCCGCTCGTGGCGTAGCAAAGATTGCCATCCGTAATCTCCGGAATAACACGCCGAACACAGAGAACAACGGAACAGTGGTGCCTCGGCCATGTTCATCCGACGAAAGAGGCTGATGTGGTGTCGGCGACAGAATTTACCTCGGCAGGCTAGGTGGATCGCTCGCCTCCCTCCGCCAATCCAGTCGCTCGTCTCAGCAGGTGACGTTGCCCGGTCGCGCTCATCGAGCGATCGATAGATCGCTCCGCCCTCTTGCACAGACGAGCAATATAGGCGCGAAGGCACGCACCCTCTCATTCTCTCGGATGGCTGCTGTTGGCTCCACCCCCCTTGGACATGGGCCCACATACGCAACCTCTGACGTCACCCATGGCTCCAAATAGGGCAGTACCTCTAACAGGCGCCTAAAAGGAGGCCTAAATTTAGTCCTACTCCTAGCGTGCGTGAACTTATTGACCTTAAACGCCCTGCGTTGCACCAATAACCGGGTCTGGGATACATCCGCTAGCCGTCCGTACTCAACGCCTACCCCATGGGCGCTGCCTCTGGTTCCGGACACACCCTCGCTAACAGCGGGTTCCTCTACCCCATCGCTCAACATGGCGTCCAATGCATTACCCATTACCTCTCTATGGGGAATGGGGTGTCGCCTTAATGGCTGCCTCACGGGGCACGCTTCACCCGTCTCTATCCTATGGGTCGTAATCGACGTCCTACCCAAATCTCTGTCGTTAAGCGAAAACACATCTTGGTACTCCTGCAGTAACTGGTCTAGTCGTCGGCGGATCTCGAAGGGAACCTCTTCCGGCAAATCCTTCGTCAACGTGTCTCTCCACACGGTCTCATCGCCTAACGCTTCGTTCCGCTTCGGTTCCGTTCCCTGCTCAACTTCCACGGGGTGTAACCCGCCTAAGAACCGGTCCTTAGCTATTCTCACTGGTTCCTCATTTAGATTTACTAACCTCACCGTAACATCTGCGCCGTCTCCCACCACCACGCGGGCGAGATGTACCCCTGGCTGGATTTCCTGCGCCTCGGTCATCCAAGCGGGCGCCTTAGATGTCAAATCTCCGTAAATCAATCTAACGGGAACCTCGGTTTGGCACTTGGGGGACACCACTACTTCCTCGGCTAGCATTACCCTACGGCACCACAGTGAGCCATTGCCTCGGACAAGGGGTATGCGCCTGCGTCCCAAAAATAAGGCACCGTTCCCGAAGCCTAGTCTACATCGGTGTTCCCGCAACCAGTCCATCCCTAGCATGGGTTCCGCAATCTGGTCTGATACTAAAAATCCAGTGGGGACCTCAAATCCATTCCGTATCTTAAGTGGCAATCGGAACTCCCCTAGTACATTTATATTAGTGCCATTTGCAGCCATCAGAAAACGAGAACAAGATTGCAGTGCTAACCCTTCCACAGTTGTAGCGGGGATCAAGCTGACTTCCGATCCGGTGTCGATCAAGCACGTCTGTTGGAGTCCATTGACGGTTCCACGGATGTACACTGCGTTGCTGCTGGCTCGGTCCGGCAATCTGGAACGCGTCGTATGGTTCATGGCCACTGACGTCGGCGGCGTCGTCGCTTCTGTTCCGGTCTCCTCGGCGTCGTTCTGGCGGTTGAAAGGGCGTCGTGGCTGGCGGCAGTTCCGACTGATGTGACCGGGACGGCCGCAGTTGTAGCAGGTCACGCCCCGTCTATTCTGGCCTCGGTCGTCGGCGCTGCGGTTTCCGGAGCGACCATCATGCCCCAGATCGTTGTCGGTCGGAGCTCGGCCTCGTAGCTCCTGGAACTGTCGATCGAGACGCCTCTCCATCTCTGTCTGCCAGCGTCGTTGCTCGTTACGCTGCGTCTCAAGGAACCGGTCGAGCGTGGACTGGACCTGGGCACTCACGTCCATCTCCTGGGTGCTTCGGACGCGGTTGGAAGGCCTCCGTCGATCCTCGGTATCGTTCGTCCGCTGATAAGCATCAAGACGAAGCGCCGTCCTGTAGGCTTCGTCCAAGTTCTTGGGTTCCCGCTCGCGTACTTTGAGCGACAGGTTCCTATCACGCAGGGCCCCCAGGAAAGCGTCCTTGGCAAGAATCTCCGTAGTATCGTTGGATGGCACCGGATATGCCAACACGACCAGACGACGAATATCGTGTAGTAGCTCGCTCAGGGTCTCTTCGGAACGTTGACGTCTGTAATACAGTTGCGCGCGGAAACTTTCCACCTGGCCCTCCGTTCCGTACCTTTGTCGAAGACGTTCGACCAACTCATCGTAGTCGACGTTCGGACGGGCTCCGAAGTCCCACAGTAGCTGCGTGGCAGCTTTCTCGAGACTGCACCGAAGGTAGTCGACTCGGTCGGCGGCCGTCCACTGGTTGTGCCTGGCGCAGACTTCGAATTGAGTCAGGAACGACTCCAACGATCCCGTGCCGTCAAATTTCCCTGGTTTCATCGAAGGCGGTCGAGTCCACGGCCGTCCTCCGGTAGTCTCGTGTTCGTAGGACGTTTCTCCATGACTCACCCACGTCGGTCTTCGCGGTTCCTCCGTAAATCGACTTCGATCCGTCCGTGGCTCAGCCGTCGCGCTTCCGTCGGCTAATGGCGTCGAGACGTTCGGGCGTAGGTCGGCGAATCTTCCTGCAGGATAAGCGACCGTGACTTCTTCGTCTTCCTCCATCGTCGGTCAGTTGCGAATCTTGGTCGGAAATGTCCACCACCAGACCCCACTTCTGGTACCAGTGTGGCGGAAAAATACGAACGACACCACGACGTAGGAATGACCTCTCTGAAGACGCCCAAGCTTCCGTGTAACCAGGATAGCGGAAGTGGAAGGACGCGTGTCGTTTCAGGGGGGTGGAAACGTAAGTCCGCCTCCGGGGTATTTCGAAGGAAAGGTGGGGCACTTCCGGTCGCTCCGCCCGTAGAGAACACCACGACGTTCGAATGAAGACACGATATTTATTCTCACAACGACAAACTGTCACACGGTCGCTATATCGTCCGTCGGTCCACTACTCGTCCGCTGTACGTCATGGACTAACTGCCTCGCTGATTCGTCGACGACTACGTCACCACGTATGACTCTCTCGGACGGATTCGATGACAGGATCGAAGACTGTCTTGATCACTCGAAGACTATCTCTGCGTACGATGACTCCGTCGATGACTGACTATCACTAGAACACAGCCCCTTATATACACTACCCGGGGGTAGGCGTGGCCAAAGTAACGCGGGAACGAAAAGGCAGGCTAGCCTTTAAAGAGGCAGGCCAGCCTTCTGAAAGAGGCAGGCTAGCCTTTAAAGAGGCAGGCTAGCCTTCTAAAAGAGGCAGGCTAGCCTTTAAAGAGGCAGGCTAGCCTTCTAAAAGAGGCAGGCCAGCCTTCTGAAAGAGGCAGGCTAGCCTTTAAAGAGGCAGGCTAGCCTTCTAAAAGAGGCAGGCCAGCCTTCTGAAAGAGGCAGGCCATCGCGCGGGAAACTAGAGGCACTAGAGGACCAAAAGGCAAGCGGCCTCAAAAGAGGCAGGCTAGAGCGCGGGAAACATGAAGCACGTGCAGTTCAGAGTACGGGAGGCCTCGAAAAGAGGCAGGCTGGAGCGCGGGAAACGGACAACAGGAGAAGGCAGAAGAGGCAGGTAGCGCTAAAGAAAATGGGGAGGGTCCCTTCCCCAATTTCGCTACAGTCTGCATGATAGGCCTACCTGTAAAACAAAGTATCACATTAAAGTGAACTATCATTGTAAAGCCTAATAGACAGGCTTGGTGCTGTAAAGATAAGCAACATCATCAATGGCCAGTTCACCAAATGACAGACCATATATAGGCCAACCAAGCCTGAGCCTTCCATCCTTTCAATCAATATGAGAATTGTAGAAAAAAAGTTATGTGGTCAAACTATGATCCACGTGGAGTTGTGATGTGCAAAGAAAACAACAGGAACCCTAAGAAAGATGGAAGGGTTGGCCCCAGCAATTCTAATCCTACTTTCAGTGTTGGTGAACCAGAAAAACAAGCGTGTACTGTGCAGCGGCGCCCGCAGGCGTACGCACTTACGCAAGTGCGTACAGCAGCGGCGCCCGTAGACGTACGCACATAGGTAAGTGCGTACAGCGCGAAGACCCAAAAGGTATGTTTTTGGGAAATTGTAGGTTGATGACTAAAAAAAAAAAAAAAAAAGGTCATCAGTTTTTTCGGCGGATAGAAAAGGTATGATTTGGGAAAATTCTAGGTTGATGACTAAAAAAAAAAAAGGTCATCAGTTTTTTTGGCGGATAGAAAAGTAGAAAAGGTAAACAGGTCCATCAGTATTTTCGGCGACCTAACGAAAATAAAATTTCTGTGCGTACAAGAAAAAAATCCTGCGGGCGCCGCTGGTACTGTGGTTAAATTGCTGTCAGGTTTCTGCTTTAGCTGAAAAACCTTAACACTCAAGGACCACAATTCGAAGGATTCCATTTACCTGGTAGGCATATGAACAACTATGGTACACCATCTGCCTATCAATTTGTGTTAGGAAGTTAAGTTCTCTGCAATGTAAAATATTGCTACTAACCCTGCAACAGATGGGCACAGATATCTCGAATGTCTGACAGAGAAACACTTCTACCCTACAAAATCACCAGAAAGCACATAATTAATCAGCGTCTAGGTTTCACATAAATTATTTTACTGGTATCATCTATAGGCAAACTGCAAACGAATTTCTGACCTAAAATGATGAATTAATATTACTTAAACTGAACATCAAATACATTTTCTTCTCTAATTTGTGTGCTAACAGTTCTTCCTAACCATCAAATCTGCATTGTAGAACTCTTTCTCAGGCATTCTTCTCTCATCTTAAGACAGTTTTATTTGGCCATACTGAGGTTGGGAGCGCTTCTGGGTCCCCTGAAGATAGGCGCTATGCTAATCCATTTAATAAATGAATGAATTCTGAGTCATGACAATGATCACACATGTATGATCACTATTTATCAGAATTAACATAGAGTAAGAGTAAGTTTAAAAAATCTCTTCATCTTCAGTTCTGTCTAATTTTCTCATGATGATTATTGTCATCATGATAATAACAAAATACTTCTCTTAAACAATGCATTGTCTAATAATGCTTCTCTTAAACACAGCATTGCCTAATAAATACTTAATCACAAAAAAGCCCTTGTCTATTAATAATACTTCTCATATAAACAAAGCATTGTCTAATAATACATCTCGTAAACAAAGAATTGTCTAATAATACTTCTCATAAACAAAGTATTGTCTGATAATGCTTCTCATATAAACAAAGCATTGTCTAATAATACATCACATAAACAAAGCATTGTCTAATAATACTTTTCATATAAACAAAGTATTGTCTGATAATGCTTCTCATATTATTTTTATTTTATTTATTTATTTATTTATTTATTGCCAAAGAAACAAAAAGAACATGTGTACAAGTAGTAGATACAGAAACGGTCTCTGTAAACATATAAACAAAGCACTCTCTAATAATCCTTCTCATATAAACAAAGCATTGTCTAATAATACTTCTCATATAAACAAAGCACTCTCTAATAATAATACTCATAAACAAAGCCTTGTCTAATAATACTTCTCATAAACCAAGCACAGTCTATACTACTTCTCATAAACAAAGCATTGTCTAATAATACATCTCGTAAACAAAGAATTGTCTAATAATACTTCTCATAAACAAAGTATTGTCTGATAATGCTTCTCATATAAACAAAGCATTGTCTAATAATACATAACATAAACAAAGCATTGTCTAATAATACTTTTCATATAAACAAAGTATTGTCTGATAATGCTTCTCATATAAACAAAGCACTCTCTAATAATAATACTCATATAAACAAAGCCTTGTCTAATAATACTTCTCATAAACCAAGCACAGTCTATACTACTTAGAACTCATAAACCAAGCATTGTCTAATAATACTTCTCATAAACAAAGCATTGTTTAATAATACATCTCATAAACAAAGAATTGTCTAATAATACTTCTCATAAACAAAGCATTGCCTAATAATATCTTATACGCTCTGTCTAATTGTCTAATTGCCATTTTATAGACTGTAGTACATACCGGCAGTCCTGGTACACCAGGCATTCCGGGCTGTCCACGTAAACCACTGTGTCCCGCGGGTCCGGGCGGACCAGGGGCCCCTGGAGATCCAGGAGTTCCAGAGACACCAGGTGTTCCCGATTCTCCAGCTTGTCCCCGAGGCCCTTGCTGAAACAGATATTAGCTATATATCTCGTTTGCTCATTTTCCACAAAAGTTTTAGCTTGTTTTCAAATCTTATATTATTACTGTGAATCTGTCCTCTGTAGCACTTACATACCCAATCACTTACTGGCAACTTCTTAACTAAATTGTGTATGCTATATCAGTAAAACTAGCATTCACTATCAATCCTGAATGTAAACTTACAAAGTCATCAAGTATGGGTGATTTAGACTCATCTGCTTTAACTTGCCTACCGATAAAAGCCTAACTTATTATTTGCTTGATATATTTCGAATAGATTCTCGAATCAAATCAAATCAAATTTATGTACAAGATGCGACCATATTATAATACAATTAAAAGTTTCACACATGGTTCATTCTGTTATGCAGAAATTGTTTTTCAAGAAATGTTAGGTATGTGAAAAAATATCAAGTAAAAAGCAGTCACATCATTTAACGTCGCATTGAGTGATTGGGAGCAAAAGGGACAAAGTCCCACTAAGAGGGTGCCTACCCAAAGAGGTGATTGTATAGTACGTTTCACTTAGTGAGTCTTGATAAATGTCTTATGCATTACGATAAGGGCTCTACAGAGGTTATTGTATGCGTGTTTGCATGTAGCCACTTAATAAATCACCTATTAAGTACCTCACAATATGCTTCCCCTGCAAGCATCAGACCACATTAGGTTGGATCATTGTGAGGAATAACCTATGACCACTACAACTGTATAACTTAACGCTGTAACGATAATCCGCATTGGTTTTACTCTCAACATTTGTCAAAGAGTTCGTTATTGTGGGAAGCAAGCTAGCAATAAGTTATAACGACATTGAATTTATTCAAGCCATTACAATCGTAATCTCTGATTTCTGCATCACCCCAAAAAAAGAAGTCGTGGGAACCAGCTTATTCACAAGTGCTAATTCACAGCCTATTAGGTGGAGTTTAAAATTTACAACACAGAAAAGCAACTATTTGCTGACCTGCCCTGTAGGTCCAAGTCTCCCAGGCATTCCCTGAAAAACCAACCACAAATGCAAAAGAAATAGAACACTTCACCAAATATATGCTCCATTGTCTAAAATCAACGGGCTACACTGAATTTCATTCGATTAATTGTCTACGAATTCTTTCTTTTAATTGTAGATTTCAGTGGCGTAGACAAGGGGGGGTTTCAGGGGTTAAAACCCCCATTGGCCCAGGAAAAAAGTTTTTTTAAAGGTTATTTATCCACTTAAATAAGAAAAAACAAAACAATTGCTTGCAGTAACAATTGTTTTTCTTACTTTATTCCCTTTGTTACTTTATTCCCTTTTTATTTACTGTAATACTGTTGGGTTGGTGTCAGAAAGAGCATCCGGCCAGACCCAAAAAATCCAAAACTCCCCCCTCCCATCATAAATTCCTGGCTACGCCACTGATAGATTTCATTTGATGGGTGACTGATCATAGGTGTATTTGGTATTATTATTTTTGTTGTCATTATTATTATTATTAATTGAATTTGTGGTGTCCGGACAATTCGTCCCCGGACAATTCGGACCGGACAATTCGTCCCGGACAATTCGTCCCGGACAATTCGTCCCCGGACAATTCGGACCGGACAATTCGGACCGGACAATTCGGACCCGGACAATTCGGACCGGCTATAGCCTACTTTAGCCTCAGTCTATGCGTGACTTGTCCATTCTGGAGTAGGCCAACCTATTGCTTTCCAAATATACCTTTAATGTCATAGCCAAGTGAGGTAACGTGTTATATTATGTTTAGGCCTACATTTGCTTTGAGAACAATGAAATAATTTTCAATTTCGAATTGAATTTTAATGCGCAGCAGTATCTCCGGTCGACATCTGTATACGGTAATGGTGTCCGGTCCGAATTGTCCGGGGACGAATTGTCCGGGACGAATTGTCCGGGGACGAATTGTCCGGGAACCGAATTTGTGATGCATGCATGGCCACACCATCATGTTAATCTGAGGCACAGATAATCAGCTGCCATGAGAAGATGAGGAAAGATAAACAAGTGCTTGAAAGCCAAGCAAAAATAGTGAGCTTTGAGCAGCTTTTTAAGGAGGGAATTGGAGCTGTGAAGGAGTGGTAGTCAATTCCATTCCCTGGGGGCAAGGGCATGGAATGCATGCGAGTCCATAACTGTTCTGTGTTATGGCTCATGTAAAAGACCTGTGCTTGTGATTGCAGGCAATGAGGAGTGATGTGGAGAGTTAGTAGTGATTGAAGGTGTTCTGTGCTGAGGGCTTTGTAGGTCAAACATGTCAATTTAAATTTTATTCTGAACTCAACAGGAAGCCAATACAGCTGATGGAGTCAGACCGAGGAGCAGTTTCATAGTGTGGCATGCAGTATAGTTATTTGGATACATTGCAGCTAATTGCGTTCAAGGTCTGAGAGACCCAGAAAAGCTGAATTAACATAATCAAGGTAAAAGAGGAGACAAGGCCCCGGGCTATGGTTTTAGTCAGAGCTGCCAACCTGATTCGACATATTGCCCTGAAGTGATAGAAACAAGATTTACAAAGGTTTCCGATGTGTGGTCTGAATGTGAGCTACCAGTAACTGTACAGGGTCGCCCTAGTTTTTTTTATTACCACAAGTGTTTGGTATTATATTAACAACTTTTCCCACGCCTTTGCAATGGATTATGAGACATTTGCTAATTCATGAAAATAAGTAACAGTTGCTTGGCTGCTGAACTGGTGTTATACTTTATTGCTCAGAAACAATGTGAGAGGCCATACTTTTGAGGACAGACGCAAAGGAAAGAGTTTCATAATATATCAGTCGTTACATTGCCTTGTATTCTGCACTCCTTATTCTATGGATCATTATCTGGATCACCTTTCTGAAGCAGTCTGTCACACCACAGTGAAACCAATCCCGTTCATAGTGCATTTGCGTATTTGTCAACGGGCCTAGAACTTTTAGAGTTTAAGCTACTTGGGGGCTCTCCTCAAAAGAGTGAAATGGGTGAGTTTTAATGCAGCCACTTGCAAACAGAGGGAAGATTTCCAAAGTGTCATTTCCAACACAGTGAAAGCCATAATGCTCGTCCATGGAAATCCTAACCCAGGGAGGGGGAAAAACACGTAACCCTGGCTGGATGAACAAACTAAATTTATGATAAAATAACGCTGAGGCAGGTGAACAAGACCTGCAAAAGAAGTCTGATAAAAGGCAATAAGCATATAGCTCGGCACAGTTTCTCACCTTACCAGGAATTAAACATTCTACGATCTACCTCACAGCTGTGTTATGCTTTTGACTAACTTGCACAGATAATGTTCAATACAATATATTAATAACTGTGCTTATGGAATAATACACCCTATGTTTTACCTGGAAACTTGAAATTTCTAAACAAGTACTTCAAAGCTAAGATAGTGACAATAAATTATAACTACTGACCGGCAGACCTGGAGGTCCAATGCTGCTCAGATATTCCGCAATTTCCTTCCAAGTCTGAAATTTTAAAGGTGAGATTAATGACGAGTTTCTCAATCACTCGACTTCGTTTGTTCAATTTTAATGTAACAAGGTAAATTAAAAACTGTACTGTGCAATAAAAAAATCTGTGTTTTCATTCAGGATATAGATTAATGCCCAGGATCCCAAAACGATACGGAAATTAAGAACTACGTCCATGCCTTCATTTATCTAATCACTTTAACAATGCCACCTGCGTTGTGGTTCAATCATGTCAAAGAAGGCCTATGTATAAATGATCCCAATTTCTTGAATCAGTGCCAAACTTTGTTATGGCATGTTAGAATAGCTTCAGGGGACATACCTATACATGAGGATTGCATTTGAATTGTTTAGAACAACTGGTACAATTCCCTCATGTGCGAAGGATTAAGCAGACTTTCTACGAGTGTTACTTATTACAACAAAAATAATGACACCCAATGACAGCCATATTTTGCTCCGAATCATACAACTTCAAACTCATTTTTAATCAGAGCAGGTTACATATTCTAAGATTTGTTGACTTTCTTCAGAAGCATGAGGAAACTGATCAGACACAACTGGTATTTTCTAAATTTCTACACTAAATGTAACTCACATTGAGTCTATATTATTAATTAATTTATATCCTATCAAATGCATATACTACTAAAACAGCGTTTCGTAGAACACAAAAATTATCCCCCTAAAGAATAGTGCCTTATATAAGAAACGAAGGTAGCTAATTTAAAAAGTAGACTCTACGAGTCTGCGTGAATAACTTAAAGTCACAATACATTTGGAGATACATTGTACTTTGTGAAGGGACAACAAAAGGAAGATTAGAACTGGAAAGAATTCAAATGAGAATGAAACCAAACAATAGTCAAGGAGACAAAACATACCGGCTCACCTTCAATGTCTGCTGGAAGACGAAGTGGGGGAGGCGGCACACCAGGACTGCACATACAAGGCAAACCCTACAAATAATACGAAGCAATAAACATAAATATAGCAATACAATAATCTGACATTGCAGTGCAGGCTGCTCGTAGCAATAATCCTGACAGGCATGGATGGCTTTTGGGCCGATATTTTTTAATTTAAACTGTTTTTAAGTTTTTCAAAAACAGATGATCCAAAAATCATGATCTGCATCGCAGCTGGAAGAAGTACCGGTTCCGATACATAAATCATTTTCTTAAAGTCGTCTTTGCATCATTAAAAAAATCATCAAGTTAAAAAATCACTAAAAGTCATTCTAAACTGATTTGTAAGCACAGCTGACTGGAAGAAGTACATAAATCATTTTCTTAAGCAGTAGCTGTCTTTGCATCATGGAAGAATCATCAAGTTACAAATGGCACTAAAGTCATCTAAACTGAGTTGCTAGCATAGCAGTTTTATATTTATTTTTCCGCTTCATTAGCAGTCTCCAGCATACTCAGCTATAACATGATTACAATAACTGTACACTTTTATGGCAGGTTAAGCAGAGGTCAAATTTCTGCTAAGGAGAGCAGCATTATTTTTTAGCCATACAAGATTTTCAACCAGTGCCTTCAGAATTAGCAAAAAATGGCTAAACAAAAATGAAGGGACAGTAACATGGCGATAAAACAGAAACCTCTCTGACACATGTGAAAATGGCAATAAGAAAATAAGAGCATGTAATGGGTGGACTCATGAATGTGAAGTTATTGAGGAACATGCCTTTTGATACAGCATGTAAATCAGGCTGCAATTAAAAGAGATAATGCTGAGGAAGTCAATAATTATTATCAATGCAACGCAGTTCTTGCTTGGCGTGTTAACCAACACAACGTGTTAAGTCAATAGCTTTAAGAGATGATCTGATCTACCACTTCGTGCTAAGCAAAATGGTTCGTAAATCTGCTAGATAGGTTTTTAGATGCTAAGGTGGCTTAGAGTGTGAAGTGCTCGAACCGGCATTCCAGGAAGGCCTGGAAGACCAGGTGGACCCACTGGACTAGGTCTGACTGGCCGCGGTGTGACATCTTTGATTGGTTTTTTCCTTGGATGCGTTTTCTTCTGATGTGTTGCAGAAGTTGGCTCTGGCTAAAATGCATGAAACTGCACGAATTTAATTTAAAACAACAAACCATCTTTAGAACATATAAATTACCGGTATGCGAATACAGCATGGAAATATGATTATATATCATATAATCACATTACGATACCATGCCAATAGATTGCCTCACTTGAAATGCCACAAACAAACACTATTTTTTATATACTATGCAGCAATGAAGTTATGGTTTTCTGAAAATACAATAATGCTCAGGGCTGTACTGGCAAATTTTGAGGTGAGTACACGCCACTGGGAGAAAAACTTACCTACTTTGGCCCGAATGTTTTAAACTTTTTTAGTCATTCGGCCAAAATCTCGGGAAAACTTCATCAATTTGCCATCCGAAAAAGCTGACGACAGTCATTCAGCCAAAATCTCGGGAAAACTTTGTCAATTTGCCGTCCCAAAATAGCTGACGATTTACTAGCGTGTATGGTGTACCCTTCTTTTTAACAGCGTATACCCTACTTTTCGGGAGATGAGTATACGATGCTGTTGTTTCCCGGAGGTGAGTACACGCTGTATACCCGTGCATACACTCGTGTACAGCCCTGTTAATGCTCCACAACATGAAAATACAATAATGCTTCACAACAAGTGGCTGTTCTTAAAATACTATGTAACATGGTCCGGTATTGGAATGCCACACCTTAAGAGAGTACATAAATTATCTGCATTGAAAACAAGACTGCAGCAACACATGGTCAGCAGACTCAGTACTGAAATATAACATCACAACAGACAGTCTGTACTGAACTGCTACAAAAATATGGGAGCTCTAAAAAGTGCATACATATTTACACCCCTAGGTAGGTACATGCACACCAACATACATATGTACAAATTGTATATAAATGCATAGACACGATCTGTACAGAAATTGCATACCGTGTCAAGAGATGGTCTTGGCTGAGTGTGTGCGACAGTTAGAAATGGTTCTTCTGTATCCGGAGGACCATCTCGTAACCGCCGTTTTGCCAACGTCATAGCCGAGTACTGACGCTGGTCTTGTACTTCAAGACGCCCATCACCTGGTATCTCCGTCAGGTCCGTGTCGTCGATGATCTCTTCTCGATCCGCTAACTGCCTCCTCAAGAAAGACGTCCCTCTGTTTCTATTTGTCTGATCACATAAGCATTCATTAGTAATCATCATTCTATCATTTTATATAATATATTTTAATATTAAATTTTATTCTAACAATTTAAAAATTTATTGTGCAGGTAGGACAGTCAAGTCTGTGGACGCATGTTCACTGGAGATAAGACACTCAGTCTTCAGAGAAAAACAGTGTAGTTTAAGTCAAAGTGAGTTGGTGACTCAGACCTTTGCGATTGTTATTTTCTCAACTATTTAAAATTAGGACACAATAAATGCCACATATCTGATGCTAGTTTTATAATTTAGAAAATGCTACTAGATTAAGTAGAATAGAACCGGTGATTTAAATACTTAACTGGTAGGCCTATGTGTGTGTGATCTTGTCACGGCAGCAAAAACAAAACTGTAATCGTATTGCTTACCTGAATTTCTCTGCACTGATCACGCTCCGCTGTTTTCGGATCACAGTACAACATCAACCATTGGAGATCAAACTGCAGAGAAGAGTACAAATTGGCCTCCATTGAACCATCTATTAAACTATACTCCCGCCAACAGAGGGACACCATGCCACTTCTTGCCAAGTTAGCCAGTCATATATTTTGGATTGGTAAGCACAGTGCCAGCATATCAGATATCAAAGCTGATAGGTTGGAAAGTTGCCCTCACACTGAGGTCTTTTGTTGGGTGTAAGTCAACGATCCTTAAACATCAAATCCATGTTGCAGAGAGAATTACAAGGAGGCAGGTAATGATGTGCATTCCTTCAGTGAAGCAGCTACAGGTTGAGTCTCCCTGATACACTTAAATGCATTCTTTAACTTGCCTGACCTAAAGTGAATCTATCTAATGTCTAGGTCTCAGATTCATGCCTTCTCCAAATTTGCACCAGATGACAGGAACTTGGAAACATTATTCAAGAGTCAGATGACCAGATGCCAGATTTTCATTTGCAAATTTGGTTAAGAAATATCTAATAAAAATAGATTTGTTAAGGCACTTAATGCTGTTCACTTTGCATATAATCTTGATTTGTAAACACAATGAAGCTGGAAATATATAGTTCCCGTGCTGTACCCCGACCATCCGGTGACTTTTGTGCTTCAAATTTCCTAAAAAGGCCCTATCATTATCGAATGTGTAACTGTGCTTTTAGTTAAGGTGTTTGATTTTTATTTTCCATTTGTTTTGACTTACTATAATTTATGCCAGGACCATTCTACGGCAACCTAATGGCCATCATCATCATGTTGTAACTGCCCAGGGGATTCACCTAGCGGGGTTGCAAGACCCCTTCCGGGTCCCCTGTGCAGCCAATTGGAATCTATAGGCATCATTAGTCAAGTACCGTTATGTTATATTTGTTAACTTTGTTTTCTATGATGCTTGATTTGATTTGTACTTCTTCTTTGTTCTTGGTTGCCAAATAAACGACGATATTATTATGTAGCTAATTTTAAACACTATGGTCAAGCTTCTACTGGCCAAATTTATCATCTTCAAAAGTTTCTCAAAATGGGATACATAATTGGCCTAACATGTTTCTATAAAAGGGCTAGGGTTGGCCACACACAAAGCAGCAGTAATGAGATGGTAATGGAATGAAACAAGCAGACAGAGAGAGAGAGAGATAGATAGCTGGACATGATGAAGTGGCTGTTTTAAGAACTGAATAACAGCTACTCAGTCAGCATGGTGAAATCCAGAATCTGGCAGACAGTTACCCCTTAAGTCTAGACATTCCTAGACTCACCTATTAACAGCCAACTGAACCACTAAATCTTTGCATCACTTAGAGCCATTTGAATTAAATAAATGACAGTGTAAGTACATTGAATAAGCTGAATGCTTTAAATGAAGATGAACCCCAGATCATGGAATCATGGATACACAAACAAAACACCGATACTCTGTTGGATGTCGAGTAAACTACTTCAGTGCAGCCCATCCATTCATCCATCCAGACGATACAAATGGCTGATCTGCACCAACTTTGTACATATACATGCTCGTTTAAATTAATTGGTATACATAAACAAGCACTATAAATATATATTTATATATATGTACACATATAAATAAACATGTGTAAATGTATGCATGTGCATATGTATCAAAGTGCATGAAAATGTATGGAATTTTTTCGAACCATAACAATATCTCCATCTGCCCTCCGTCCAGATAAGATATGTCCGGTGGAGTTGATGGAGCCGAGACTGGGAATGAACGCGGATCCCACTTTGTCACAATCAACGTACAACTCGACGAGGTGATGAGAAACGCTCAGGCTCAATTTATGCCACTCCTCACTGAAAAACTACAAACACACGAAAGCCAGGTTAGCTCTCAGGCTAACTTGCATTTAAAGTGGTGGTTGAGGCAGCAGTAATTTGATCTTTCACGTCTGTTTCAACAGCAGCATCAATGAAACTTAAAATTCATTGATGAATCCAGGCATTTTAAAATAAGCAAACGTAGACTTTTTACTTCATCATCAACAGATTGTAAAATACAACCATATAGCAAGGCATTCTGATTGATATTTTAGTCACAGATGCTTCTTCCAACCATTACCCTTCTCTAATTTATTCTTCTAAAAATTCACATAAAATGTGACATGTTTAAAATTTTATATGCTTCCGAAATGAATACATTTAAATTCAGATCATAGAGTTGAATATGACAAAATTTTCAATGCAAAATTGCAAGGAGAAAGATGAGCTAAGGTTTCTTCTAAATAAACCATGTGCAAAGATTTCAAAGAATTTCTTACAAGAAAACACAAAAATATAAGATAAATCAACAAAGTGATGCAAAAAGTTATATAGAGAAAACAAGGAAGAGGAATTAAATGAGTATATTATTGTCATACAGCAATGCGACATATACAAATCAACACACCTTAACAAAATATTGATTATCGAGACTAAATTCGGCGGCACGAAGTTTGTTTCTGTTGGTTAAAAACTTGAGCCGGATTGATTTCTTTCTGCCATTGATGTGAATGCTGAACTGTAGGTTCCGATCACTGTCTTCAATTCGTAGGACATCCCAAGCCTTCTGTGTTGTCGAATCCGTCATCCTGAGAGTAGCTGCGAATGAAAACTGCAGTGGAAGTCCATGCGAGAAAACCGCTCTACATAAATAAAAAGAACATCTGAAATTGAATGAGTGCAAAGCAACCTTACAACAGCTCTTGTAATCTCTGGGACTGCCAAGATCTGAATTAAACTTGGTCATAACTTCTCGTTTCTGCTTTGTGAACGTTGCTTTCACACAATCCGATCATCTGTCAAGTTTCTCAGGTTAAGGCTATTTCGCCCTCTCCAGTTCAAATTCTGCATAGCTCACCACTTTCCAAAGCATCTCCCCAATCTCTGTTCATCCCGATCTACATGGTTATGAACTGTGTCTTGTCCTAGTTTCCAATTCTTCCCAATGTCCTTCAAACGCATCAAACCAACTCCACGACATTATCTTCAAGCAACGAGATCTCGATGCATGCAAATTCCAGATGAACTTCTGATTATATTTACAGGACTTAATGAGCAGCAAATCGTTACATCATTGTTTACTTACCATTCAACAATATCTTAGTAAATCAAATCTAATCAAATCAAGCATATCCTGCGCTTGAATCTTCATTTGTCGTAACCGTGTAGGACTGTAGGCCCATACCTTTTCACGCAAAGCTGTTACTTCTAATGATCATAATTATAACCTAGTTATATCACATTAATTTCGTGGATATTCAAAGACTTCTGCAGAGTTCACCTCACTGCTGGATAGTAATAATCTGCTTCTGTATATCAAACAACCAATTAACTGACTAAATAAAATAATATAAAAAAATTCTGCTGTTTGACAACACTGTGTCATATCAAAGATGATTAGTGTCACCCTCCTCCTTTCTCCAGGCTTGGGACTGGCACTGCTAAAGTACGAGCAGTGACGGAGTTCCTGACGAAATGTGCTTCATTCGATCAATTTATACTTCCCGGTGGTCTCACTTGAAACGATGATCAATTGACACTTTTGTACATTATCAATTTAGCACACAACACCACAAAGTATCTGTACATCACCTTGCTTCATGTGACTACAGTATCTATTGCATACGCACACACTGGAGCTCGTATTACGGATTTTTCATTTAAGCATATCTTAATATGCATTAATGTGTCAGGCATTGATAATGCTATAACTCCCATATGCTCGGCTGAATGTAGAATCTAAGACTTATTTTGCTAAACGAAGCATGCCCCTTTCTAACGGAACTCATCACTTGCTCCCCCACTTATTCTGAGTATTTATAATAGCATGCACTAACCCTGGTGGTTATTGCTATGCTGATCATACTGTTTATCTACTACTTTTGTTCTTTTACCCTTTTTCTTGCAGGTCTATTACATGCCCCATGTGCTATGTAACAATTATTGTATCATGCTGTTGGAAACGATAAAGTGAAACTGAAATTGAAGAGTGAAATTTAATAATAATAACTAAGCAACTTCTAAAGCCCATAATTTATCTGCCAGCCTGCCTGCCTGCATGCCTGGCTGCCTGTCTGTCTGTCTGTCTGTCTTCTAGTCATAGGCAGAAAATTTTACAGGTATAAATTCCCGACTGGTCATTATTTCATAAATACTCTTTCATAAGTAAAAGTATCTTTGATAGGTTGGTGAATTAATACATACTATACAACTGCTCATGAATTATGTATGCATACAGTCACTGTGTAAAGTGAAAGACAAACATTTCAGAGATAATCACGATGCTGAGCAAAAGCCTTATTAAAAATCAGATGATCATTTTGACACCGACCTTCACCTACCTGGTCGGAACCCGAAGGTCTGCATTCCCCCTTCGGATCCTATAAGCAGTTTGATGTTGGTTTGAACCTGTGATTCTTCGTACCCCAAAACCAGTGAGAGATGTGTCCAGCCCAAAATGGGAAATGAAATCATAACCTATGACGCAAGAAAAGAACTGAATAAAGCCTTGTCAAACGCATAAATTGCAAACAATAGCTGTACCATTAAAAACTATCATGGACATATGCAAAATAATCAGATTTATTTTAATTTCTGAAAACTATCCAGTATTCTATAACTTTTCAGTGATGACCTTATAAGTGAACTTTAGCAAAGATTATATATTCATTCATTCGAACATTTATATAGCGCTCCTTCAAGTAAAAAAAACTACTCAGAGGCGCTATATATGGTATATATGGTATATACACATATACAAGTACTTCAGCCAAGAATATATTATGTTTATAAATATATATCCAAGTATATGCATAGACGAAGAGTATCAGTCAGTGAGTTCAACTTTAAATACCAATAATTTTGCTTTCATTATTGCATGATTTGCTTGCTAATCTCAGAGTCTGTTAAAAAAGACAATGAAATGCTGTGCCGTTTCAGACGTGCAGTAAAGACGGACTTTTCTTGTCTGCCAAGATGGCTGTAGCTTGAACATTGAATAAGAACAGGGTGGTGGAAGGAACTGATTAATGCAGGCACATGCCAACTCAGTTGGGTATTTTTTTTGATAAAGCACATCAATCATGGAGCCTGTAGCATGCAGTCACTTAAATTTAACCAGACACAACAATTCATAGACCTGCATAAATATATATATACATATATAAATATATTATATATACATATATACATATATAAATATATATGTACATATATACATATGTAAATATATATACCAATGCTCTTTTCCAGTTAGTCTTGTATTTAATAAATATTATCACATCCCAACATAAACATTTAATCAGAATCTACAGGTCTTATATGACTTAAAGGCTTAATGAATATAACTGCATTGTACATGCCTATCATTTGGCAACATAACAAAATACTTTTTACCCATTGATATACTAAGTAGAACAACTCACTGCCATTTACACAATGTATAGGCCATGTAAATGCCATGTATGCATTTGCTGGAAGGCAAATGCATACATGGCCTATACAATGCTCCCACATGCACATAAACACACATACACACAGTGTCACGCACACACAGTGTCACACACACACACACACACACAGTGTCACAACCACACATAGTGCCTCACACATACAGTATCATACACACAGTGTCATACACACATACACACAGTGTCACAACCACACATAGTGCCTCACACATACAGTATCATACACACAGTGTCATACATACACACATACACACACAGTGTCTCACACACACACAGTGTCACAACACACATACACATACGCACATATACACAACACACACATGCATAACCATTATACAAAAACCAAAAACCTAAATTGTCATCCACGCCTTGAAACTTCGTCGGACAGATTCTTTTCTCTGTTTTAACTTCACTGGAATTTTCTGCTACACATATGAAAAAATACAAACAACACAATCATAATCCTTAGATTTCTGCAACGCCCAAAATGCAAAGTTGCGATAACCAGCTTCATTAGAAGCCAATGCATTCCTAAAATCGGAGACAGTCAGTCCTGCGCGGAAACTGATTTGTGATGTTTTACAATACCATAACCATGCAATAATCACATAATACGCTCTACCAAAGGACCAAATGTACGTCCATCTAATATACAGCTCAGCCAATTTAGTGCTAGGGCCTATCACATAAATTCATATCACATCTGCCTATTCTAGAAGCTGACAAGAGGCAAAATCTAATTGTAATATTACGAACCAATCTACTGGAGCTGATATATGCAAGTATAACTGTATAACTATTTTTTCAATGATGATGTAGGCTACGAATGCTAAATGAAATCGAGGTTGTTGCAGCAATTTACGTTGCTGTAATGGTCCTCAAAATGGACCCCAAAGAGCCTGAGTGTATAGATTCGCTGGGCTGCTGTATACGGTGTGGAAAGACCAATTATTAATATCAATCAGCCACTGTCATAATTATGACAACCTTGAATAGCTGTACCTGAAAAGCTAATTTGAATTCATTGATTTATATTCGTGAGAGGCATGAAAATTGCTATCTAAATTATGAACTTACATGAACACTCCATAATCGATGACAGGCATATTTATGTATAGTTGCACACACAGACACAAAATTATTTGCCCACAGTATCATAATAGGAGATATATGTCTATTGTGCAGCCTGTGTATACATGTTCCTGTACATACACAGCTTTTGTTCGCTTGTGTTCACTGACAATTCTATGCAGCACAGCTGAGCCCAACAACTTGAACAATAAACTTTGTACAGAGGCATTTTTACAGTGAAAACTTTAAAGTAATGATTACATGACACTTTCCTTTGGTTGACTAAATTATCTGCAACCAACAATTAATCAGTAAAACTCTTACGAGCCTATATGCCACATCTTTTACCATTTAAAGACTCGCAGATTATAAAAAGCTGTTGCTCCTGCTCTTTTGGTCTTTGTAGACTACACCACCTTGATTAAAATTCATTAAACTATAATCTGTGTATAGATCTATGTATAATTGTATATTGTATGATAGCATCATTGTAATGAATTAAGTTTTCGATGGTCACCAGCGTCATAATGTCAAGACTAAGAAACTGAATTTGCTAATACTTCGTACCCATGGCTACACAAAGGCCATTCTTAAGTCCACTCATCTGTTTTGTTTGGATGTAGTCATGAATGTCTGATGGCATCATCATCATCACCCTCAGACATTCATGAATGCATCCAAATGACTGTAATGTGCTATCGATACTGTCAATGATCAAAGAGCAATATTTAAGGAAAGCATTCTCAGCAGAAATGCATTCTTAAGTTAGTACACATAATGTTTGCAATTGAGGTCGATTGAAGAAGGTGTTTTTGTTGACAGCCTGCATGCCGATATCGTGAAATCTCAACAGTTCAGTCTGCATACGGTAGTATAATGTCCTAGTAATCGGCAATATGCCAACATTTCCACGTACCTGAGTGCCTTCTTGTTTGGCAAAATGTTCCTAAGAGACAGAGTTGCAGCAAACGCACGATGTTGCCTAAACAGACAGACAATTACAGTAAATTAGACACATGGCCATAGAGGCTTAGACAACTCCATACAAGATCAATTTATCTAAAAGCCTCACCCGTTCTGCCTTCCCTTACATTCTTCCTCTTCCTTACTCTACTCTTATCTTGACCACCCTTCTCTGGCATTGTAATATCCACTCCTCCGTCCCTTTCTTTATCACTTCCGTTCCATCCACGCCCATTCCCATCGGACCTCATCATGTAATGTAATGTAAATCTTCGAGAATTTCTCAGCGCCCACAAAAGCCACGTCAGGGAGACCAGCTTATTCACACGCCCTCATTAACTCACACTGTTCAGTCATTTACCCCCTTCCTGCTTCACCCCCCCCCCCCCCCACCCCGTATGGTTCTCGTTCTCCTCCGAGTCTCATACTCCTCTACAGCGTACATGTGTTCAATTACATATAGGCCTAATATACAATGTCTATGTATGTAAACAAAGTCATACACACACATATAATATCTTTCCATTCCAAGGCTGTTGACTCAACAACACAATCCTGCATGTCCGGGTAATTTAACATTATACGCCGGTTAAAGCCTCCAATGAATAAATATTTACTGGCCCCAAACAAGCAGACAAGCAGAAGGATAAACGCGGATTCAGCTTCAGCTTGTTACAAGTTTAACGACACTGCCATATCAAAGACGATTAGTGTCGCCCTCCTCCTTTATCCAGGCTTGGGACTGGCACTGACAGAGAACAACCAGTGGCGGAGTTTATTCAGCTTCAGCTTAACTTCAAGACTAAGCTTATATGTAGGTCTACAGCAAATGGCCAGCGCTGCACACTCTACTGGTGCTGTGGATGCCATAAAAGAGAGAACTTGCTTTCTCCCAGATTGGCACTTAGCGTCTATAAGCTTACTCTATAGTCTATAGGTCAATCTTCGCTATCTCTATAGGGCGAGAAGACCACTTGTTCACGGCGCAGTGTGATGTACACATCCACTTGATTCTTACAAAAACACAAGATAACAAGTTGGACCCCCTGCAGTTGTGGCACATGGGGAAACCGCTGATTTATTAGCGAAGGACAGCTGCTGTACATGAAGCCCTGAAGCACATTGGAACGGCAGGCTATACACCTGCAATATGAGTCATAAACTCCAAAGATCTAAAACTCAAAGCCATACTCTACGTACAGGACTAAGGACTCAATATACGTCGATGCTCTATACACAGCAATGGTTTCTTCTTCTTTAGCCGCCTTGTACAGGTTTTTGGGCGATAATCGGAGTTCCGGAAAATTTCAAATCTTATTTACAAAATAAAAGCATTCAATTAGTTACATATGTGAAAGCAGATTGACGAATAATTATGTTTGCAAAATAAACAAATGCCTTTGGAGATTCAAAACATGATCCTTAGCGATAGAAACGGAATTTTAAGTGGAGCGCCATCTATCGCTGAGAGTGAAATCATGACCACAATATGTTCACAAGCAACCTATCCTCTAAAAAATTATAGAATCCTCGGTACAGGACAGGGCCCTATACTATAGCTTATTCACAGGTCAATGCTGTGTTGCACCCATGGTGTAAGAAGGGATGGTGTGCGCACTTCTTATACTGGCCATACTTTGTTTTTGGCATTTCAGCAGGTGGCGCTGCTGTCTCCAGTTGATGGTTGGCAGCATATACAATATAGAGCAAGAAGTATAAGAAACGTTCGAAACATGGAACATATGGACAAGAAGAGGGCAGGAACATAGCAGGGAATATCACTTGGAACATATAAGGGGCGATGAGGATCAGGTAACATTGCAGGGAACAAGGAACGTCATACGGAACACCAGGGAACATAGGCCTAAGCGAATATACAGCAAAGAGCGTGGAACGTAAAGAACATGAAGCATCACAGAGAACATTGTAAGAGAATATATAGGACGAGGAAGACGGAACATGCATGCATTACGGAACATGCCACAAGGACTGCAGAACGTAAGGAACATCAGAGGAAACATCGAAAACATTAAGGAACATAGAATATGGAAAGTGCAACAAGGAATTGGAACACAAGGAACATGGACCATCAGGTGACATAAGGAACATGGAACTTCAGGAAAAATCAGAATCAGTGAAGAACAAGGAATGCGGAACACAAAGAACAGGGAACATCACGGAACATAAGGAACATGAAGCATCACATGGAACACCAGAGACATCAGAAAACAAAAGACGCGGAACAAACAACAAGGGCCGTGGAACGTAAGCAATATACAACAAGGACCATGGAACATAAGGAACCTGGTATATCACAGGGAACATCAGGGAACAAGGAACACAGAGAACACGAAACATCAATTAACAGGGAACAGAAGGCGCATCACAGAGAACAAGGGAACACGGAACAACGATAGGAACATCAGGGTCAGAGGACATAGAGAACAATGGAACACAGGGAACACATAGCATCACATGGAACAGAGAACACTCAACACAGGAGAAAAGAAGACAAAGAGCAAATGGAACAGAACATAGCAAAGATAATTTGTGTCGCCCTCCTCCTTCGCCCAGACATGAGACTGGCATTAGGGAACGGACGTGTAGTGAAGGAGTATAAGTATGTATGCCATACAATATCATGAAATTCCATTAGGCTTTATGGGTGCGGTCCGTCAACTACGAACGCCATCGCCATCTAGCGACTTTAGCCATAAATTTCAGCCAAGTGCGCACACCATCCCTTCTTACACCATGGTTGCACCCGAAGATATGAAAAGGGTGCGAAAGTTTCAGGTAGGTGGCGCCTTGCAAACAGGTCCAATTGTTGTCTAAAACATTGTTTCCAACTTTCCATTGACCAATATAATAATGGTGGCTTGTTGCTGGTCAACGACACTGCCATTGCACAGATGATTGGTGTCGCCCTCCTCCTTTATCCAGGCTTGGGACTGGCTCTGTCAGAGACTATAGAGTACAAACAATGGCGGAGTTATATGGTGGCGATTTGTAAGTCGTTATATATGCCCGAAATTGCAGATAAGAAGTCCTGAACATGTAGAGTGGACTACAAAGGTCCATTATAATATGCACTAATCATATACTGTAGGCTAGGCACTAGGCCTACACATCGACATTAGACCCTTAATATTTGTCTCTTACTATTTATCAATTTTAGAGCGCTTCTGAATAGCTCTGCTGTGAGAAGCGCTTTACGTTCGTGGTTAACTGGACTGAAGTATTAACTCCACTCTTTATCTTCACTCTGACTACTCCCCCATATGCAATAACAGCACTTCTATTCTAATCTTTTCTTTTTCTTTCTAGTTAAGGTTTATTTCGTTTTATTCCTTTTCTTAGTTAAGGTTTGATAGCTTAACAACACCATGTTGTCTTGACTGTGAATGTTTATACTTTTAGTTAAGACTGCATCATGTGTATACTTGCCTATCTACCATCTTGAATATGTAAGCGTGCATATAGGTAGCCCTACTCTAAGAATAGGTATAGGGGGCCCTACTAATCCCTTCTGGGTTTCCGGTTGTAACCAACTGTTATGTATATATACTTTGTAAAAATGTTTTTCTTATTTTGGTGCAATAAATTGATGGTTATGGTTATGGTTATTAGATTATTAGATCTCTGTCTGTATGCTAACATCCGTCCAATCATCCACCGATTCCACCCATCAATCAATCAATCAAGATATCAATCAATGCTTGTCGGATTCAATTCAAAACTCTATAGATATAGGCCTAGCTCTAGTGATCTTTCGAACTCACACCTCGGTGGCTAGACGAGAGCGCTTAGGGCGGAAATACATCTTCAACAATTTCCCATTTTCCAATCAGTCTGCGAGTTTCCGGAAATTCGCCACACGGTATTTTTTTATAGTTCCCGAAGGGCTTCGTCAAATCGCACAGGCCATTTATTTTAGCTGCATTAACAACAAGCATCAGTTCTCACGTGGGATACGAAAAACGATTATTACTCGCGTTCGGCATTGGAAATGTCTGCAAAAGGTCTCTGTAGGAAATAAAAACAAAATAAAAACCAGACGAGGTCTGGCCTACTGCAGCAGCCATGTTGAATTCAGAAACAAAACGATTCAACGAAGACCAGACGTAACCGCAAAATTGTGCGCCTCAGTACAGCGCCGCCGCCCACCCTCCCCCACATCCCCACCACACCCCCACCAACACACCCCACCACACCTGACTTATGGGCATCTGGCTTTAGTTGGACCCTGGGGCATGGGTCAGACCCAGACATTACCGTACAACTCGAGAAACGACCACGACGTGTCTGTCGATCGGCCGGAGTCGAAGCCTAGGTGTTCAGCTGATGGTTTTATGGGGGACTAATTCGCATGCCTATCTATAGCAGATGCATGCTGGGTATCGGTCGAGGACACCGACATTAGCGCTGGAAACGTGTCGAGTGGTGTTGACTAACAATCACGCCTTGCCATCGTCGTAAACTTATTGGCATATATATATATATTCATTTACGACATACGTTTATAAATATATATATATATATATATATATATATATATATATATATATTGTAGGTCTATATAATGTTCATACAC
The DNA here is from genome assembly GCA_949752735.1 of Lumbricus terrestris. Classification (NCBI taxonomy): domain Eukaryota; kingdom Metazoa; phylum Annelida; class Clitellata; order Crassiclitellata; family Lumbricidae; genus Lumbricus; species Lumbricus terrestris. Next base: position 35,511,494 of record OX457044.1, on the reverse strand, counting down.
ATTGTTATATAGCCTATATACACTGTGTCCGGGAAAAGGGACCCATTTTTAAATATGAAAATAAATAGTAAATATTCATCGATTTTTACATTTCAAACACCATTTTAATCCTGATATATTTGTCTAACAATGGTGAGAATATTAATGGTCCTGTCATGACGGTCATTATCGAATCGAATTGAATGCTGCTGCTGACAGATATTCGCAGATCCCTAGTCTTAGTTAAACCTGATCGACCCGCGCCGTACGTAGGCCTATAACAACTTGGTTCAGCGATACAATTATATGCCGATCAGATTGAACTCCCCACTGGTTGTTCTCTGCCAGTGCCAGTTCCAAGCCTGGATAAAGGAGGAGGGCGACACTGATCACCTTTGATATGGCAATGTCGTTAAGCATGTAACAAGCCCTTCAGATTGCAAACAAAGCTATGGTCTACCGCAGGACATAATAATAATTATAGTCTGCACATCTAAGCAAACATAATTAAGCTTACCGTACAGATAATTGCACACAAATAATCCTTCATAGTTTTTAATATTATAAGCCTACATAAGAATGATTGACGTACAGACAAATAACACAAATAGGGTACTACACATATTCTATAATTATGTTCTGCGTAGGCCTATAATAATCGGAAGGGACGTAATTAGCGTTGGTCTTGGCGGCTAAGCTCTCAGACGAAGCTGAAGCCCCACGATAACATGCGCAAGCCCCACAGCTAACTCAATATAGGCTTACACAAGTTACGTAAAGCAGTCGCAATTCTCAAGGTTTAAACACCCAAACGAGAAAGTTCTAGTTATAACGTCACTGATGTCAGGCATATGGGGGGGGGCCCGGTAGAGTAGTGGTTAACACGCTGGCCAAGAGTGCGAGAGGTAGTGAGTTCGAGCCCCCGTTGGGCGGATTTGCTCTGTAGGCTGCTATTAGCGCCGTGTAATTACAAAGCGGTCTGTTCAGTTAGTAGTTAAGTTTAATTAGGCTTACTGCATAACTTGTAAATGTAAAGCGCAGTGCGTCTTGCAGGCGTTTCATTAAAGAAAAGATATTATATATTATTATTATTATTATTAATATTATTATTATTATTATTATTATTATTATTATTATATACATAATATATACATTATAGGTTATACTATATTAATATATATATATATATATATAATGTGCATTTATATTGCTCATCACGCTGCATCTCATCATATATATCCTATAGGCCTATAGGCTGTCTTATAATTTTTGCAAGTCTACCTATTTTTGGTGAGCTCGTAACGATGTGAATCATTACTGCAGGAGAGTCATATACTGTGGCTGAGTGTTCGACAATAAAGACAGGCTACCGTATAGTATCCTACAATGACTGGAAGGCGATAACCCTCGCACGTTGATTACCCTCGTTTCCGTCACAAGTGACAGCTGCTGGAGAGCTTAGACTCTCATCTGATGTACGGTAGGGGGTACTTCAGGCAATGCCTGCAAATGCTATTCAATCATGGTGGAATGAGCACCAGACGGCAGCTGTCTAGTGTTGTTCCTTCGAGCTTCCTTGACAGGCGCAAACTCTTATTGGCTCTTATTCTGACGCATTCGTCTCTTGGCATATATATAGGCATCAGCCGAGAGTTGGTATAAAAACAGGTCAGCTATAGAGACTAATGCAGCGGTAGTGGGAAAAGGAGGACTGGGAACAGGAAATGAAGCGGGTGAAAAACTGGTGGAATTCTGCTTGGACAACGAATTGAGGCTATGTAACACATGGTTCGAACATCATCCTAGGAGGTTATACACATGGACATCTCCAGATGGGAAACAAGAAACCAGATAGATTACATTGCTATAGCACAGAAATGGGCGGGTAGCGTCAGAAATTGTAAGGCATACCCGGGAGCGGATTGCGACTCGGATCACAACTTGCTGATAGCAAAACTGAGGATCAAAATTGCAAAAAAGAGAAATGTTAACCAGACAAAAAGGCTGAACATCGAGGAGCTATACGGGCTAAAGGCAGAGGAGTACAGAGTGGAAGTCAAAAACAGATTTGAAGAGATGGGTAATTGGGAAGAAGAAAGAAAACCGGATGAATTATGGGAAGAAACAAAAACAGTATTACTTGACGTCGCAGGGGCAACTATTGGGTACAAGAAGAAACAGAAATGCAAGTCCTGGATATCCAATGAAACGTACAAACTGATCACGGAAAAAAGGGAAGCAAAGATGAGAGACAATGAGAGGTACAGGACTCTGAAAAGGGAGGTACAGAGGAAAATAAGAGAAGATAAACAAAAGCAAGTAGAGGACATGTGCGAGGACTTGGAGGAATCAAACATAAGAGGAGATATCAGGAAGGTTTATCAAGTAGTAAAGACACTGACGGGGAAGTTCAGACCACAGCTGATCTGTGTAAAATCAAAAACAGATGAAGAGATTACAAAGAGAGAAGAGGTAGCGGAGAGATGGAAGGAGTACTGTGAGGAGTTGTATGTAGGCGAAGACACATGTAAAATAGGGGGAGTACACGCAAGGGAACCTGCGCCATTGAGATCAGAGATAGAACGCGCGATAAATGAAACAGCAAAAAGGAAAAGTGCCGGGCCAGATGAGGTACCAGCGGAGTTGTTCAAGTTTGCGGGAGATACGGCAACGGACAGAATGCATAGAATATGTGTGGAGGTGTGGGAGACGGGGGAATGGCCGATGGATTGGACACAGTCAATATTCATTCCAATACCAAAAAGTGGGGATTTGAAACAATGTAAGAACTACAGGACCATTGCACTAGTCTCGCACGCGAGCAAAATCATGTTAAAGATCATACTGGAAAGAATAAGAAGACGTACAGAATCTGAGTTAGCGGACGCACAGGCGGGGTTTAGGCGTGGCAAAGGGACAAGAGACCAGGTGACGAATCTTAGAATTATAATGGAAAAGATGAGAGAACACCAACAACCGCTGCACATGTGCTTTGTCGATTTCAAGAAGGCATTCGATTGTGTGTCACATGAACAACTATGGTTATTGTAGCGGTTGAATGCTTCTTGCCAAACAAAACCTATTAAACAATGCTATGTATAATGATTAATGTAGGTAAGAATTAAGCTAGACAATATGTGGCGTATTGTAGATTATAATTAATATTACTTGTGGCATTAAGTTAGATAATAATAATAGCGCTACAACAATTGACTAAACATTACGGAGCGGCGGAAACCAGCGTTAACGAAAGCAGACGACAGGCAGTCATCGATGGAGCTGAGCAAGGCGATGGTCGAAAAGATATTTCGAACGATGGCGTCTGTCGGCAAATACGGAGCCAGTCGTTGGTAATTCGAATATCTGGAACTTGATTTATGGGTGTGGAAAGCGACACGTTGTCGACTTGTCCCACTGTCGAACTTTGAGACGTTTGAAGCGAAGTTCCGAGGCGAAGCGAGTGAACTGTGCAAAGCAGTGTGACTCTTGGCGACGATTTGCGAATCGGTCGAACGTTGAAGTTGGGATCGAACTCTGAAGCGATCCGTGGTGAAACATTTGCAGCAAGACGAGGAGGAAGAATCGGTTGAGCGACGGGTGAATTCCTATGCTCGACGAAATCCGAGGAAGAAGGAGAAACACGCTGGGTTACTGTTTCAAGCTACAGTACCCATCGACAAAGCAACTACCGAGAAATCTGGACTGACGGCAATTGAGAAGATCGCGACCTTCTTCAACTTTCCCTTCAATCCATTCCCGCGGAAGTGAAAAGCATTTCTACATCCACCAGAAAGGACGATGTGGAAAGATAAGAAATAAACATAATATTATTATAATTAATACGCCACAAATAGGTAGATAAGATTCTTTTCTTTGAATGGCATTTATTGATTGAAATGTTATTTTATATTATATCTTTATATGAATCACAGTCTCATTTGTTCTAGGTCGTAGGTTGCTATTATACCATTATTCACCCAACAGCCTCTGAGCATAAAGTTCACCCTTAATATTCTAGACTTAATAAATCCTGAATATAGGGGTAGTGACAATAGTGGGTGCCCACGCCGGGATATTTTAGACAGTTAAAAATGTCATTTGAGTATTGTTATAGTGGCAAACTTTGAACAATTGTTGCTAGTGATTATTAGAGAGACAATTTGAACTGATTGGCATCTGAGTTGAAGTAGTACATTGCTTATTGAAAAGTACACAATAGGTTGTGTAAACTTTTAGATTTTAGCTTTTGTGGAACTGAATTTCTCTTTGTAGAATTGAACAATTTCTATCTGTTAGAAATTTATATAGTGCACGTTGTAGCCTATATTTGTAACAAGTGAAAAATCATAAGTAAGACAGTAAGCATGTCTGTTACTGATTTCGAAGCCTGGTTGGAAATTGCCAAACAGATGAACATGGAGGGAGATGAGATGAGAGCCTTCATAAAAGAGAGACAGGCGGAACTAAGGCAAGAGAGAGTAATTGAGAGGGAGATTGCTAAAGAGGCGAAGCTAGCTGAAGCTGAATTAAAGAAAATTGAGATAGAAGCAGCAGCAGAAACGAGAAAAGCTGAAGCAGCAGCAGAAGTCAAGAGACTTGAGATAGAAGCAAGAAAAGCAGAGATGGAAGCTGAAGCAGCAGCAGCAACGAGAAAAGCTGAAGTAGAAGCAATCAGGAGTGCTGAAGCAGAAGCCAGATTGAATCGTGAAGCAGCTGAGACAGAAGCGAGAGAAAATCGCTTGGCAACAGAAGCCAGAGAGCAGCGCGAACACCAGTTAGAAATAAAGAGACTTGAAGCACAAGTGAGAATGCGTGAAATTGATTCAAGAGGGGAGCAGAACCGAGAGCACGATAATGACTACATGAGGATCGGTGATGGTCAACAACAGGGAGACCACCGAGAAAGCAACAAAGGAATTAGAAATATCAAATTTCCTATTTTCAACGAATCAAAGGATTGTTTAGATGCCTACTTGTTGAGATTCGAGCGAACATGTGTGGCTTATGAAATCAGAAAGGAAGTTTGGTCATTAACGTTAGCGAGACATTTGGAAGGCAGAGCACTGGAAGTATACCAAAGGTTATCTGCAGATGAGGTGCAAGATTACGAGTGTTTGAAGACTCAGCTTTTGAAGAGATTTCAACTGACGGAAGGTGGTTACAGAAACAAGTTCAAAACCAGTAAAATGGAATCAGGAGAGACACCTTCTAGTTTTGTGCATAGATTGAGAAGGTACATGCAACAGTGGTTAGCACAAGCGGGATTTGAGAGAACTTATGAAGGAGTGGAAGATCTCTTGTTGAAAGACCAGTTTTACCTGACATGCAGTACTGAACTTCGTATGTTTATAAAGGAGAAAGGCAAGATGAGTTTGAAGGACATGTTAGTTTGTGCGGAATCACACATTGAAGCACATGGTTATAAATACAGCGAGCAGTCTGCAAAACCAGATGTGAAATTCCATGGCGACAGGTTGAACGGTAGACCGTTTGAACACAGACCCAAGGAACAATCTGGGTACAATCTAAACAGGAGTAGAAGCGATGGGAAGATAAATCAGGGTACACATCAAAACCGAGGGTTCAGCAGGGAAAGAGAAATTGCAACTGGACATAAGGTTATTTGTTTTTTCTGTGGAGAACAAAACCATAAGGCATATCAATGCCCAAAGAAGAACAGAGGTGCATTTAAACACACTGCAGCAGCAGTACAAATATTTGAAAGTCGAGCACACTTGGTTAAGCCGGAAAGTGAAATACAGAGAGTGGTTGAAGTTACAAGAGGAGAACAACAGATGAAACAAGGTGAACATAGTAAAATACCACCAATGTACATGGCAGCCAGTGCAATGGTGATAAAAGACAATGATGGATGTATTAGTCTTGAAGACAAGAGTGAATACCAAGTAACAGTTAATGGAAACTTAGTGGGATGCTTATACGACACAGGCGCAAGTTGCTGTATCGTAAAACGTTCTTTGATAAATGAAGAAGCATTGACTGGTGAAGAAACACATTGTGTTTTAGTTGACGGAAGTTTAAGATGTTTCCCGTTGGCTAAGGTGTACATAGAGAGTGAACACTTTAATGGTGAAGTGCAAGCGATGGTGATGGAACAGCCGATAAAACCAGTAATAATTGGGAAAATCAAAGGATTGAAGTACATGGTTAAAGATGAGAGAACTGAGAATGTGACAAATCCTGAGCCAAAAGAAATAAATGAGAATAGTACTGAAGTGGAAAACAAAGGAATATTGATTAGAAAAACAGGACATGAAGAAAGACCTGTTGGTGCAAAGAAAACAGTGAGATTTTATGACAATGCGATAAGGAATCAAGATGAAAAATTAATGACAGTAGCAGTTGTGGAAACAAGAGCAGAAGCTAAAAAGGTAGCAAAATATAGACCATTAAAAGTTGAGGAGATGCCGAACTTGAATGTGTCAGTAAAGGAGATACAGGAGTTGCAGAGTCAAGATGAGACAATGACAAAACAAATGGAAAGAGCAATTGAATGGGATGATAATGAAGACAACATAGAAGATAATCCATATGTGATAAAGAAGGGATTGTTGTATAAAAGATACAAAGAAGCACAGAAAGATGAGGTGAAATGGCAACTAATGGTACCTAAACCATTGAGGGATAAAGTGTTAGCCGTAGCACACAATTCATTGTTGTCGGCTCATCTAGGAATGAGGAAAACACACGATAAGATTCTGAATGAATTCTATTGGCCTGGAATAGGACAAGATATACGGAGATATGTGTTGAGTTGTGACATTTGTCAAAAATCAGTTGACAAGAAGGTGAACCACAAGGCGCCTATGGGTCATCTACCTGTATTAGATGTACCATTCAAACACATATGCATAGACATAATCGGAGAAGTTAACCCTATGTCTGCAAGGGGTTACCGATATATATTGACCATCATAGATTTGAGTACAAGGTATCCGGAAGCTATTCCATTGAAAGGAATTAGTACTGAGGAAGTTGCAGAAGCTTTGTTTGGATTCTATTGTCGTATGGGAGTGCCACAGAAGATCCATACTGATCGTGGAAGCCAGTTCACTTCTGAACTCATGGCTGAAGTAAATAAGATGCTATTGATAAAACACACCATGACTAGTCCATACCATGCAATGGGCAATGGATGTGTGGAAAGACTTAACGGAACCATCAAAGCGACGTTGAGGAAGTTGATTGGTGAACAAGCGAAAGAATGGGATCGATATATAGCTCCATTACTGTTTGCGTTGAGAGACACAGTACATGAGAGTCACGGTTTCACACCATTCGAACTAATATTCGGTAGGTCGTGCAGAGGACCAGTGCAAATATTAAAGGAGTTATGGACCAATGAGACAGTGGAAGAAGAAGTGAAAGACGTGTATACGTATATGCAGGATTTAAGAGAAAGGATTGAGGAGACTTGTGATATGGCACAGAAGGCGATACACAAGGCGAATGCTAAAAACAAGAAATATTATGACAGGAAAGCGAGATACCGGAAGTTGGAAATAGGCGATAAGGTGTTGTTACTATTGCCTAGTTGTAAGAACAAGATGTTAGTAAAGTGGCAAGGGCCATATGTTGTGAGAGAGAAGATTGGAGACTATGACTACAGAGTTGAAATCGAGAAAGGAAAGATAAAGACATATCACATCAATATATTGAAGAAATATCACGAAAGAGAAGATGCCGAGACTGTAGCATACATTTCAGCAGTGGTATATGATGGAAAAGTAGGAGAAGATGAAGAAGAAGAGATATTGGATTTGTATGTGGGTGAACAAACAGAGACCTATGAAGATGTAGATATAAATCCTAATTTGGATGAAGAACAAAAAGGAGAAATGAGGAAACTATTGAAGAAATATGAAGACATTTTCACAGACAAGCCTGGGAGAACAGACTTGGTGAAGCATGAAATACATTTGACGAGTGAAGAGCCAGTAAGACAAAGAGCGTATCCAACACCATACCATTTGCAAAAAGAAATAGATAAGGAGATTCAAACGATGTTGGACAATAAGGTGATAGAAAGATCAGAGGCAGCTTATGCAGCACCGCTGGTGGTTGTCAAGAAATCAGACGGAAGTAATAGACTGTGTTGCAATTACAAACAGCTAAACAAATTGACAATATTTGATCCTGAGCCTATGATGACAAACGAAGATATTTTTAATAAGTTGAGTGGGAGTAGAATCTACAGCAAGTTCGATTTCTGCAAGGGTTATTGGCAGATCCCTATGAGTCCAGAATCGAAAGACTACACTACATTCGTATGTGCCAATGGAATATACAAATTCAATGTTATGCCATTTGGATTGATTAACAGTGCGTCCAGTTATAACCGATTAATTAGGAAGATTCTTCACGGAACAGAAAATCTTGAAAGTTATGTCGACGATATACTAGCGCATAATAAAGGATGGAGAGAACACTTGAAGACATTGGAGATATTTTTCGAAAGAGTCAGACAAGCGAATTTGACATTGAAGCCAAAGAAGTGTTCTATAGGATATGAAAAGATTGACTTTTTGGGACATACATTGAACAAGGATGACATAAGTCCAAAGGATAAATCAGTTGATAAAATAGTAGACATGCCACGTCCAAAGACAAAGAAACAAGTCAGGAGTTTTCTTGGAGCGATAAACTATTATCGTAAGTTCATACCACACTGTGCAGAGATCATGGCACCGTTGAGCGATTTGACGAAGAAGATGGCACCTGGAGTAGTTGAATGGAACGAAGAACTGGAAGCAAGTTTTACGATGTTGAAGAGTGAATTGGCAAAGGAACCAATTCTGAAATTACCAAACCTGGAGAAAGAGTTTATTCTTCAGACGGATGCAAGTGGAAGCGGAATAGGATGTGTAATAATGCAGCAATACGAGGGGATGAACCATCCCATAGCGTATGCCAGCAGGAAACTTGTGGAACGTGAGAGAAGGTACTCAGTGGAGGAGAGGGAATGCTTATCGATCATGTGGGGAGTTAGTAGGTTCGATCGATACCTTTGTGGAAAGAAATTCATAATCGAGACAGATCATTGCGGATTGCAATACATGAGAGAGAATAGGATGAAAAATGCAAGGGTGATGAGATGGAGTTTGGCCCTCCAAAATTATTCTTTTAGCATAAGATACATCAAGGGGTCCAACAATGTCATGTCCGACTACCTGAGTAGAGGATTAGAGTAGAGTAGGATGTAATAAGGTAGATGTATAGTTGTAAATAAGTAAGTGAAGTATAGTAGTTATGCATGATATCTAAAGTAAGTTAAAGAAGTTTATTAGGTTAGTTTGTCAAGTAGGTGAGTTTGATAAAGCCTGTAAACAGACTTTTGAAGGAGGGGCATTTGTAGCGGTTGAATGCTTCTTGCCAAACAAAACCTATTAAACAATGCTATGTATAATGATTAATGTAGGTAAGAATTAAGCTAGACAATATGTGGCGTATTGTAGATTATAATTAATATTACTTGTGGCATTAAGTTAGATAATAATAATAGCGCTACAACAATTGACTAAACATTACGGAGCGGCGGAAACCAGCGTTAACGAAAGCAGACGACAGGCAGTCATCGATGGAGCTGAGCAAGGCGATGGTCGAAAAGATATTTCGAACGATGGCGTCTGTCGGCAAATACGGAGCCAGTCGTTGGTAATTCGAATATCTGGAACTTGATTTATGGGTGTGGAAAGCGACACGTTGTCGACTTGTCCCACTGTCGAACTTTGAGACGTTTGAAGCGAAGTTCCGAGGCGAAGCGAGTGAACTGTGCAAAGCAGTGTGACTCTTGGCGACGATTTGCGAATCGGTCGAACGTTGAAGTTGGGATCGAACTCTGAAGCGATCCGTGGTGAAACATTTGCAGCAAGACGAGGAGGAAGAATCGGTTGAGCGACGGGTGAATTCCTATGCTCGACGAAATCCGAGGAAGAAGGAGAAACACGCTGGGTTACTGTTTCAAGCTACAGTACCCATCGACAAAGCAACTACCGAGAAATCTGGACTGACGGCAATTGAGAAGATCGCGACCTTCTTCAACTTTCCCTTCAATCCATTCCCGCGGAAGTGAAAAGCATTTCTACATCCACCAGAAAGGACGATGTGGAAAGATAAGAAATAAACATAATATTATTATAATTAATACGCCACAAATAGGTAGATAAGATTCTTTTCTTTGAATGGCATTTATTGATTGAAATGTTATTTTATATTATATCTTTATATGAATCACAGTCTCATTTGTTCTAGGTCGTAGGTTGCTATTATACCATTATTCACCCAACAGCCTCTGAGCATAAAGTTCACCCTTAATATTCTAGACTTAATAAATCCTGAATATAGGGGTAGTGACAGTTATCAATAATTGAAATGGGCTTTCCACCACATATTATCAACTTGGTAGCCGAATTGTATAGCAAGCAGACAGCAAAGGTAAAAATTGGCGGTGTAATGTCGAGTGAGTTCAGGATAAGAAGGGGTGTTAGGCAGGGGTGTGTGATTTCGCCATCTTTGTTTAATATACTATCAGAAATGGTCATGAGGGAGGCACTGAAAGGATACACAGGAGGCATTCAAATAGGAGGAAGAAGGGTAACAAACTTGCGGTACGCGGACGACATAGTGCTAATGGCAAGCACAGAAGCAGAACTGCAGGATCTGGTGTCTCGCTTGGACAGGGAAGGTCGAAAGAAAGGACTGGAGATCAATATGGGGAAGACAAAGTGTATGGCGATGTCAGGGGAACAATGTAACATCAAAGTGCAGGACATCATGATAGAGCAAGTGGACACATTCGTGTACCTAGGCTCACTCATAACAAAAGATGCTGAATGTAGCAAGGAGATAAGAGTAAGAATCGCGAGAGGACATGGAGTAGGTGCAGATCTGAAGAAACTGTGGAAAAGCCATAACATCAAACTATCTACAAAGCTAAAGTTAATGAGGACGCTTATATGGCCAGTGATGATGTATGGTTGTGAGAGTTGGACAATTAAAAAGAGTGATGAAGATAGAATAAAGGCATTTGAAATGAAAGGTATAAGAAAAATCCTCGGAATATCATGGACTGAGAAAAAAACAAATGAATGGGTTCTGGAGACAGCTGGCTTAGAAAGGAGTCTACTGGAGTCAATTAAAGGAAGGAAGTTGTCATACTTCGGGCACATCATGAGGAAACATGGAGACTGCTTGGAGAAGGAGATTATGCAAGG